>JAKGSA010001042.1:0-120631 GCA_033558755.1 Philaethria dido | reverse complement strand
GGGTTCCCTCTGCCTAAAGGGAACCTGAGAACTTAATGAGTGTCAACACACTACGTTGTTAAGACGTTTGCGTTCCCAACTTTCCGCCGAAATGAGGCATTGTGAGCAAAGTGGTGGAACTCAACGACGCGCTTTGCCTTATGACTTAAAATATTTAAGTAATAAACTGATATTTTCTGCTCTTTAAAAGAATGGAAAAATAATAATAAATTAGTAATTAATAAAGTATGTATTTATGTTGTACTATTTATTAATATTTATGTTTTTTTAACGCCTGTCGTGGCACAGAGGCACAAGCGTGCGATTATAAACGCAACATGTTGTGGGTTCGATACCCACTCCATTTTCATTTCCTTTTTTTTCGTTTCCTGGATTTGGTAACAAGGCAAAGCGCGGCGTTAAGTTCCGCCACTCAGCACGCAATGCCTTAATTCGGTGGAAAGTGGGGAACAGAATAGTTGTAAGAGAACGGAGTGTGTTAACACTAGATTCTCATGTTCCCTCTGTCTACCCTGCTATATGCGTGTTACAGCGTGAAGTTAAAAAAAAATGTTTTTGGGCTTCAATCTTAGTTCCACCGCCAAGAACCGGTGACACTATCTATGCGAGAAAAATTGTGGAAAACATGAAGTAACTTTATGAAAAGTAAGGCACGGTCACGGAGTGACTCAACACTACATTCTAACCGCCTCAGTCTTATAACAAAAAAGCCTAACAAATAAAGAATATATAAAGTCAAAAATATGATTTAGAACGACTACTAACGCCTACTTGCTGTTCGCGTGACTATGGAAATTGACATAATAGAAATTTCGACTCACTTAGATCGTGTTACGAGGGGATTAGGTCCTTTTTTCATATATTTTTGTTCTTTATTTTTTGTTTCCATGAACTATGGTTATAGTTATAGAACACTGATGGAGTGGTTTATTTGACTGATATATTGACCATATATATTTAAGATATTATTATAATAATATTCTTTTTCTTTCTTCACTATTTATTTGGCTTAATAAGGTATAAAGAATCTTTTTTTTTTAACGTGAGGAAACCCGTTACGGAACGACCCGCGTGTGGGAATCGAACCCACAACCTTTCGCGTTTACAGGCTTGTGCCTCTGCGCCACGACAGTGTTATTTATAATTTTTTTTTTTTCTTCAACAACTTCACGCTGTATCCCGCATATAGCAGGGTAGGCAGAGGGACCCTGAGAAGCTAATGTTAAGACACTCCGTTCTCTTTCAACAAATCCGTTCTCCACTTTCCGCCAGATTTAGGCATTGCGTGTTGAGTTGCGGACCTCAACGCCGCGCTTTGCCTTGTTACCAAACGCAGAAAATGAAAAACCTTCATTTCCTGGAGTAGGAATCGAACCCACAACCTGCCGCGTTTACAGTCGCACGCTTGTGCCTCTGTCCCACGACAGTATTATTTATAATACTGCCTATAAAGTAATTTCTGCATCGTATAAAACATAATATCTACCATTCTCGATTTTAGACCCATTTTAGATATTATATGTTTAACGGCGGAACTCAACGCCGCGTTTTGTCTAACCACGAGAAACACAAATAAGTGTTTTCATATATCAAACAGTACCAAAGTTTTCTAGTTAATACTATAGGTGAATTACAATATTATTACAAAAAATTCTATCCAACAATGCCTTAGTTCAAGGATTTAGGTGAAAGGAAATGATATAATCGATACTCTTTGACCGAAAATATACATTATATTCTTTACAATGCCTCCCTTCTTGACCCGATGCCAGAACGGTTTTTTTTATCAAAGGTTACAACTTGAAGAGTCTCTAGATAGCTAAATGTACCGTATACCTATTATTATATATATGGTTTAAGATTAGGTAATGTAAGTTATATTGAATTTTCGGAGAGATTTGTGTCAAGACACTCCGCTCTCCGTTTTTATGTCCGAATTTAAATTGCTGGTGAGTGACGAAGCTTAAATATAATTGTGACCTGGAGGGTAAATCAAGCACTATTTATGCGTTTACAGTTAGTTTACACTATACCACTACATTAACATGGCCTCAAAGAAATATATATATTGCAATGTGTGTATGAATTTTAATGTGGCGGAATTTGAACCCGCGTCTATTGGAAACCGTCTAGGCCTTATGCTCACTAAGCCATACGTTTTATTCAGCTACGTCGAAATCCTTATGCGCTTGTTACAAGTTATTTTTGTTGTTCAAAGAGCAGCTTGTTTTATCTTACATAGACAGAATCTAGTGACAATACGTTCGCTGTTTCCGCCGGATTCGAGAAATAGCGTATTAAATGGCGGAACTCAACGCCGCGCTTGTTCTTTTCACAGTGGATAAATGAAAATTCTCCCAAATCATAGTCTCCATCGGCAGCTATGATTTCAGTCAACTTTTATATTAATTAGTCATGCTAAACTAGAATTCATGGGTTCATTTTCAAGATATTCTAATATTTAAAGGCACTTATAGTTTATTTCATGTCATGCCACAGTTATAATGACCGTGTCATGGTTATATAACCTCTAGATTGTCAACTATAACCTAGATGGAGGTCATATAACTCTGTATGACTTGTCGAAATTCATTTATTTGTTTATCAGTTCTTGGTAGAAAGAACTGTAATTTAGTACCTAATTTATTCTATAGAAGGTTACTACAAGTATTAAGTGCTATATTACTCAAAGAATTTTGGGTTGCAAGAATTATTATAAGTACATACATAGCTTCACGCTGTATCCCGCATATAGCAGGGAAGGCAGAGGGAACCTAGTGTTAGAGCTACCTGTTCCCAACACTTTCTCCGCCGAATTGAGGCATTGCGTGCTGAGTGGCGGAACTCAACGCCGCGCTTTACCTTTAGTTACTCCAACCCCCGGAAATGAAAAATTCCATTTGCGGAGTGGAATCGAACCCCTCAAGCTGTCGCGGCCCACAGTCGCACGCTTGTGCCTCTGCGCCACGATAGGCGTTCTCACAGGTGTTCAAAATAAAAATATAAACATTTAATATTATTTATGTAATATAATTAAAGTTTATGTACAACAATACATATCTTATGCATAATAATAATTTTGAAGGTGGTCTCTTTGATAAAGCTTATCTGACTCATTATTGCCGCTTTGCAAAATATACTGCTATGCTAAGTAATATCTTTACTTATATTAATGTTTAATATACCTAAAATAGAGGACTTTTTTTTAGTTTCACGCTGTATCCCGCATATCGCAGGGTAGGCAGAGAGAACCTGAGAACCTAGTGTTAAAACATTCCATTCTCTTTTCTCTTCACCTGTCTCCCACTTTCCGCCGGATTGAGCCATTGCGTGCTGAATGGCGGAACTGAAACGCCGCGTTTATTAAATTCCAGAAATAAAAATACTAGTCATTATTAAGGCTTTTCATTTCCTGGAGTGGGGATCAAAACCTACTACCTGTCGCGTTTACAGTCGCACGTTTCAGCCCTGCGGCACGACAAATGCTATTTTAAGTAATTTTACACGAAAATAAGGTTATATAAGCGACTCTTTCCATGTTTCACGCTTTCATCCTGCATCGCAATTTAGATAGTAGGCTGAACTTCTTAATCTAGGCATTCCGTTCTTCTTCTCTTTAAACGGAATTGAGACATAGCATATCTAATACAGTATCTGATAGATAGGTACAGATAAAGTTAATTGAATGACTTACTAAATAATTAAGATTTTAACAAAAAAGAAAACCGATTTATAAAAAATGCACTAAAAAGATAAATTATTACGAATAACTCAAAAACTTGTCAGATCTTAATTAAACATATTGTTATACTATTATATAAAAAAGTCATCAAAACTGGTTCACCCAGAAAAAAGTTATGGGGTACACTTAAAAAAATTGTGTCTAACTTGGAGAACCGTCTACTTTTTTGAAGTTGGTTCACATACATACATAGCTTCACGTTGTATCCAGCATATAACAGGGTAGGCAGAGGGAACCTAGTGTTAAGACATTCCATTCCCCACTTTCCGCCGAATAGAGGCATTGCGTGCTGAGTGGCAAAACTCAACGCCTTTGTAACCAAAACCAGGAAATGAAAATTTCCATTTCCTGAAGTGTGAATCGAATCCACAACCTGTCGCGTTTACAGTCGCTCCCTAGTGCCTCTGCGCCACGACAGGCGAAGTTGGTTCAAAAATATGAAATATAGTACAAAAGACCCTCATTACCATAAAATCGGTAAAACTCTTACATAACACATATAATAGGCACAACATAAAAAGGCTGATCAAAGCATTAACTTGGATTAGGAGAATTAATCACAATTCGAGAGCCTTCAGCCGGTCCGTTCCATTACTACTAAAAGGCGTCTTATCGCCGATCTGTTTCACCGTTTTGATTTATTAAGGTAACCTGTACGAGAATGTCCATTAGGACTTTAAAGATTAGGATAGGACTTATGTAATAATGTCAGAATTTTTTAGTATGACAAGTCAAGCTGTCTTGATATTTTCAGTTTTGTTCTGTTGGGTTGTTGGCTTCAGACAGGCTTTTGGGTGAAGGCTTTCGTGTATTTTACGTTGCCATAGCCACTCATGTCATTTTATACAACAGTGTACTCAATATACGTCAGATATATGGTAGCGTGAGTAATATTTATCTTATTAATTTAGTATATATTTGATATATCAATATACAATTTTTTTTTTGGATTCCTTCTATAGAGAATATTTTTGTACTACTCTGTCCACATAGTTTCATAAAGTGAGTTTTTCCTTCATATATTATATTATTATTATTGTATTAATATGTGAAGTATATAATTTGCTTAATTTAACTTAATTTGTATGATCGAGAAGGGTAGCAGCGAAATCTCTTTATAATCTGATAAAAGATGACCTGTCTAGAACTGTCATCAGTATATTTCTAATACGCATATCGAAGGTTTGTTAGTACGCATATCACATTTGAATTGGTGAGTGCAGGAACAACAGAAGTCAGGATTTTCAAATTTTGCAGGAGAGAGAAAAACAACATACATCTTGCCTTTCTAAGCTAGTTTAAATCGATTACGATTTTTTGCATTTTTTGTGACTTACGTTGTTTCTGCACTCATTGATTCATTTGTGTGTGTCATTTTCTTTGAATAGGTAAAGAAAATATCAAAAATCCTTTAACTTAATAATTTTTGCAGAAAGTGACTTTGTAGTTGCTAAGATACCTGTATTTTACACATATAAGAAAAGTATCCAATTTTTTAAATTATAAAGTAGTATTTATATATGTTCTCGTCCTACATCGTGGCCACCCGAATGTTAAACGAAGTAAGCTTTCATGTTGATTCAAGATATGCTTTGATATCGACTTTTAAGCTCAATTATTATATATTTTGAGTTGAATACATGGTCAGAAAAATATCGTGAAAATAATAAAGAAATATTATTACAATTTATTCATTCATAGTAATAACTAAGTATGTATTGGTTACGGAGACATATCCCTCGTTGCGGATTTTTATAAAGATTTTTTTTTGCACAACGCGACGGTGTTGGACTGTAAACGCAATAGGTTGTGGGTTCGAATTCCACTCTAGGTCATGATATTTAAACTACTTAAATTCTATCTCCGCTTTAGTAAGATAAATCACATATTTTTATAATTTAAAGCCAATTTTTTACTAAACCTAGGTTACATAAACCTAAGACAACCTTCCCTTCATATTGCAACCAGAAAAATAAAAGCATTTTCACGCTTTATCTCGCATAGCAGGGTCAAAGTGAACCTAGTGTCAAGACTCTCCGTACACCGCATTCCGCCTGCATGATACATTGCGTATTAAGTGACTGAACTTAACCCCGCGTTTTGTCCTACTAGAGTGGAAAAATGAAAGTAACTTAAATATAATCATTTTTTCGACTGAGAATCGAACCTACTACCAATAATGTATACAATTAGATGCTCTCCCACTGCGCCATAATAGATTATAGATATATTTAGATAAACTCTTATCAGAATTCCATATTTCAAAGAATAGTTGAAGCAAAAAATAAACGATTTTGCAAGCAATTCGAACAAAACTAAAAGCTATTTAACTGCTTATCCGTAAGTTCAGTATAAAGTTAGTCAAACCATTCACACCCGATTAAGTTTAAGTATGAACTTTAATACTTATTTATATGTAGTATTAACTTAGCGCCTGTCGTGGCGCAGAGGCACAAGCGTGCGACTGTAAACGCGATAGCTTGTGGGTTCGATTCCCATTTCAGAAGATGTAAGTTTAATATTTTCATTTCCTGGGTTTGTTAACAAGGTAAAGCGCGGCGTTGAGTTTCGCCACTTAGCACGCCTCAATTGGCGGAAAGTGGGGAGCGGAGTGTCTTAACACTAGGTATATGCGGGATACAACAGGAAGTTATGTATGTGTATGTATTAACTTAGCTTCACGCTTTATCCCTAGCGGGGTAGTTAGAGAGAATGGAACACCAAACGCTACGGCCCCTGCATACCTATTTCGCCTCGTCCACAGTCACTAACCTCTTCATGCATGTCCTCATGCTTTTTACGTGACCTTCCTCCAGTATTATTGGTGCTGTGTTCTCGAAGGTCAACCGAGGTCTCCCCCTACCTCTCTTGCGGCTCACCTTTGCTTCATATATTTTTATCACCATTCTTTCATCACTCATCCTATCGACGTGCCCAAACGTGTGTTCTTCTTCATTATGTGCTTTATACCACAAAGCAGTGTAGAGAAAACCTTAACACTTTAAGACACTCCGTTCGCTGCTTCCCGCCAGAAAGTTCGGGATTTTGCATAATGAGTGGCGGAACTTAACTCCGCGGTTTGTCTTACCATAGTGATGTATTGCGAATCAGAGAGGATGAATGCTTGTATATATTGTAATAAAGAAACAGAAAGCTACAATTTATAAATGTTTCGTGTATTTTTCATAATAAAACGATAAATATCTAGTAATAAATACAATTCAAATATATAATTTAGATAATTACTAACTTAAGTAATTATGAAAGTATGAAAAAAATTACAACAACAAATGCACAATATTTAACAAAATCAATAACAACACAGACAAAAACACACATTCACAACAAAAAATCGCAAAATTAAAAAAAAATTATCAAAAAATCCGAAGATAAATCTCAAGATGAACATATAAAAGTGCAAGTGTTATTATCAATGGTTTTTATAAAATGGCGAGAGACCGGCCGACGGCAAGGCACTTCCACAACCAGCCTGAACTCAGGAGAGGACGATCAGGTCTGATGGTCAGGTGGATCTTCTTTGTGTGGCTGGCTGTGTGTGGACCGCTGAGAGCACTGTGAAGCAAGATGGTAAGTCGATACTTTTATATTTTTTAAAAGCAAGTATTATATTTTTGATATTACAAAGTATTAATCTTGTACTTAGGATACGAACGTTTTTAAAAAGCATTATACACGAGTTCGAACCCGCGCCTCTTGAAGAACTTGCAAGCGCTCTGACCCTTCAAGCCATGGATAACATCAGCTGCATCGAAATTTATTATACTTAAAGCAAAAATTAAATATAATTAGCTATTGTAAAATGTTATCCACACATCAGGATACAAAACACTTCACGGAATACGGACCCGCGCCTCTTGAAGACTGTGCAGAAGCGCTCTGATCATTCGCTATACGTTCTTATCAGCTAACAATAAATAGCTATAACATTTACAACTTATTTTGTTGTTAAGCTGGCCTAAACAATCGTTTTTACAAAATAGTTTTAAGTAATAAATAATATTAATTCATCTATGTATTAATATGTGTATGAAAAATGATATATCCCTTTTTACATAAATCTTGCTGAAGGAGTTATTTGGCTTAAGTTTGGCACTATTAGAATTAATATGGAGCGAATGCAGAAGTCAATATTTTTTATAAATTTTTATATATAAGAAATAGATTAAATTAAAAAAATAAATATTACACACAGACAACAGGGTAGTCAAAGAGAACCTATTGTAAAGACTCTCCGTTCCCATTTTTCATCCGAAATCGATTGCATATTACATAGCTGAGGCCTGTCGTGGCGCAGAGGCATTTGACTATAATGCGAAATTATGATATTTAAATTATTTCAATTTCTCCACTTTGGTAAGACAAAGCGCGGCGTTGATTTCTGTTATTTAACACGCAATGTCATGAATTCAGGAGTAAAACCTCCTATGCTGTAAATCGTGAAACTGCCTTGTTTTGCTATTACATAGCTTCATGCTGTATCCCGCATATATCAGGGTAGGCAGAGGGAACCTAGTGTTAAGACACTCCGTTCCGCACTTTCCGCCGAATTGAGACATTGCGTGCTGAATGATGGAACTCAACGCCGCGCTCTACCTTGTTACCAAACCCAGGAAAGGAAAAAAATGATTTCCTGAAGTGGGTATCGAACCCACAATTTGTCACTTGTGCTTCTGCGCCATGACAGGCTTTATTGCTATTACTATACTAAAACTAAAAACTGGCCATACAAATCGACTTATCAATATAATCACGCTTCATTATATAAGCTGATATATATACATCAACGCTAGAAACATTTTTCCATGAAAGGCAGATCGCCCACCGTGACGGGGGGTAGCAGACAATAGTACCAAAAAACACGCCCTATTGTTTCGGCAGGCCCTCTGACAGCAATTAATGTATTTTCACTGCTTACTTCGTTAAGGTCACATCTTGTTTCTGTATTTTTGTGTTACATTATGAAATACTTTTGTTTTTTAGTACTTTTTATGTAAATTATATAGATACCGTCGGTGTTAAGATTCGCTATATATTTTTTTTTAGCTTCACGCTATATCCCGCACATAGCAGGGTAGGCAGATGAATCCAGAGAACCTAGTGTTAAGACACTCCGTTCTCTTTTGACACCTTCTTTCTCCACTTTCCGCCGTAATTTAGGCGTTGCATGCTGAGTGGTTGAACTTCACGCCAGAGCGAGGGAATATAAATACCAAATATTTCCATTTCCTGGAGTGTGAATAGAACCCACAACCTGCCGTGTTTACAGTATACTGCCCCACGGTAGCATCTAAATTTTAATTTCCTTACGTAAATAAATGAATAGGCAAAAAAATCAATTTACTCAAGAATCGAACATGTGACCATCGTTATGTCACTTTTTACCTTCTTTTTAACCGACTTTACAAAAGGTGGAGATTCTCAATTCGATTATTTTTTATGTGTGTTACCAGATTATTGTGTGAACCGATTTTGATGATCCTTTTTATATGATAGATTTGACAAGTAGTTTATGAGTTATTCGTAATAATTTTACTGTATAGTGCATTTTATATAAAGTTGATTTTCTTTTTTTGTTATAATTTTATTTATTCATATTTAAATTACACTCTCACGAAGTGAACCTCATTTACTTATATTGTTTCGATTTTTACCAAATACACTTTAAAAGATAAAAACGTTGTATGAATATGGAAGTACGTATGAAATGGACTCTTCATACTCAAAAACATTTTTTTACAAATAAAGAGGCTATCATAGTATAGCGGGAAAGCCTCTGACTGAAGCGCGAGTGGTTGTGGGTTCGATTCCCAATCGAGGAAATGATTAAATTTAGATTATTTTCATTTTTTGTCCTCGTAAGAGAGCGCGGCGTCGAATTCCGCCGCACACAATAACTCATGAACAGGCAGAAAGCGGAAAACATAATATCTTAACACTAAGTGATATTGCTTTTTTATTATAAAAATAATCCTAAAAAAAGTTAAAAGTGTTTAACTATGGTCACATGTTTAATTCTCGAGTTATTTATTTTTAATAACATGTATGTTTAATAACGAATAATAGTCTAAATTAATTTCATAGCTCTGCTGTGGTGAAAAACGCGGCGTTGAGTTCCGCCACTCAAGACAATATCTCATATTAAGGCGGAACGCGAAAGACAATATTTTGACACTAGATTCTCTCTGCCCTGCTATGCGAAATAGAGCGAATAAAAAAAATCATTATTAAGTGGGGAACGGAGTGTCTTAACACTAGGTTCTTAGGTTCCCTCTGCCTACCCTGCTATATGCGGGATACAGCGTGAAGCTAAAAAAATGAAAATTTATAAGGCAGACGCCTGTCGTGGCGCAGAGGCACAAACGTGCGACTGTAAACGCGACAGGTTGTGGGATCGATTCTCGCTCTAGGAAATAAAAAATTCAAAATAATATTTAGTATTTTCATTTTCCTGGATTTTGTAACAAGACAAAGCGCGACATTGAGTTAAGCCACTCAGCACGCAATGCCTCAATCCGGCAGAAAGTGGGGAACGGATTTGTTGAAAGAGAACGGAGTGTCTTAACACTAGGTTCTCAGGTTCCCTCTGCCAAACCTGCTATATGCGGGATACAGCGTGAAGCTAAAAAAAAATTATAAAGCAAGTAAAAGGTATGTAAAATAAAAATCATGATTCAGTGCTTACAAGAGTCTTAAGAATGTATTTGAATACAAAGCGCTTGTAGCTACCGGAAGTGGTTTAGTATTAAAGAGGTTCTCCTGAATTTTAAACGAGTATTCGAGTATTGTAATCGTAATCTTTTTGTTTATATTATGATTATTTCTACTAATTTCTTTGCATTATTTCCGGTATAATAGCAAAATTGCTCAAAGAATTTTATATTAAAACATGTTTTTACTTTTTTGCTTCAAATCGTAATATTGTGTGTGAAAATTACGGAACTCAACGCCGCGTTCTGTCTCACCAGAGCAAAGAAGTGAAAATAATTTTAAATATTAAATGAAACTACATATTTTAGCCGTATCAATCGCGTATATTTTAGAATCCGTGGTCACAGGTAAAGTTTATCTATGACCCCGTCATATTGTATTTTCTAAAACGAATATATACTTCAGTAATCCGTTTAAAATAGTTTCATTTAACATATATATTCATTTCCCCGAATAGAAATCGAACACACAACTAATCGCGCTTACATTGACACTACTGCGCCACAATGGTCATATTTGTTTATAGATATTTGCCCTAATAGAGTTGTACCACCTGCTTAGGGGAGGGGTGTTACCGGATATTGTTCCGAATGATTAATTTTTAGGACAATACGTTAAAATAATATCATCAGTCATAACGTTTCGCCTCACCAAATAATAATTATCATTAATATTGAAAATTTAATATTGAATTTAATTACGCCATTTTAATATTTTTTAAGGGCCCAGTGTAATAGTGTCTGGCTGTATATGCGACAGGTTGTGGGTTCGATTCCCACTCCAGGAAGTTAAAATTTTAAAAAATATTTAGCATTTTGATTTCCTGGGTCTGGTAATAAGGCAAAGCGCGGTGTTGAGTTCCGCCACTCAGCACGCAATGCCTAAGTCCGGTGGAAAGGAAATAACGGAATTGTTGAAAGAGAACGGAGTGTCTTAACACTAGATTCTCAGGTTTCCTCTACTTCCCTGTTATATGCTATGTAAACTAAAAAAAATATTGTCAGAACTTTGAAAGTACATTTTTGAAATTTAGTCTACCTGAGACTACAATCTATTGTAAAATGTTCGAATCGGCTTTAGATATTTCAATTATTTTCTTTTCTTTGCTTTTTGATAAGACAGGGCGGCGTTGAGTTCCGCCACTTCCACACATAATATCACGTTTTCAAGTAAAAAAACTATAAAAACATGTTTTAATATTATTATTTTTTATGCAATTTTGCTATTATGCCGAAAATAATGCAAAGAAATCAGTAGAAATAATCATTTTTGTTAACACAAAAATAAATTTATGAGGAGACCGCAGTGTCTGGACACTAAATGTCTCACTGTTTACTTCACGCTTTTTTCACATATAATATAGTCAAAGAGAACTTAGTGATGATTTAATGCGATTTGAACTTGCCGCATGAATTCAAGGGGAACGGAAATTTTGAAAGAACAGGGTGTCTCAACACTAGGTTCTCAGGTTCCCTCTGCCTACCTTGCTATATGCGGGATACAGCGTGAAGCTAAAAAAAGGAAATTAAAGATATTGCGTGTTGAATGCCTGAACTTTAAAATAATTTGATTCCTATATTATCGTTCTGGTATTACAAAGCGTAATTCTTTTAAGTTAGAATCGAACCCATTACCTATCGCGCTTGCAGTCACACGCAATTGAAATTTTTCCTGTGCATAAAAGAGTATAGAATAAAAAAAAATTAAAAAGAAAGACTTCTAGTTAAATACAATATAAAGTAAAGTAATTACGAATAACTCAAAAACTACTTGTCAGATCTTAACTAAGTTTAAATGATAACACATCAGAACCACTAGCTATCAGAGGCGAGGGGTGAAAATTTTAGTTAAGCAAGCCGGTAAATTAAAGGAAGCCGATATTTAAGGAAGCCGGTATATATATCTTGGTCAGCCGGTAATTTTTAGGGAAGCCGATAATTTTTAGGTAAACCGATATATTCCGGGAAGCCGGTGTAGGATTTGAAGGTATTTAGTAATTTCACTATCAAATGTTGGCGATGACCTTTTATTTTAGGTCTATAAAATGTCAGTTTGTTTTTTTTTTGCAATTTTATGCCTAATATTTTCCTGGTAACTTTAGCTCTCACTTGACTTTGTGTTTTCGAGCTCCACATTTTATTGGCGACCTTCTTGTTTTTTTTTAAGGTTTTTTAGGTTTAGGTTGAAAAGTTAGGCAAGCCGGTGGGAATCGAGTTGTATGGACGCTATTGCTAGCTATCATATAAAATATATCATCAAAATAAATTCACCCAGTAAAACGTAATGCGTTAAGCACTCAAAAAAGAGTCAAATTGAGGACCTCTTCTTGTGAAGTCGATTAAAATAAAATTACAACCAAAACTGTAAACAATGAGTACTAGAACAAGTTGTTATCGGAAAAATATCGAAACGTCATATTTTTTCGAGTGTTTCAAGTGAATGTAGCGCTCCCCAACTTTATAGACGGGCGTCTTAACTAACTTGAAAGCAAAAAGTATTTCAAACGGTAAGTAAAGGAAAATCTACTTGTTGATAATAACTAGAGATTTATTTCGCAGAGGCACAAGCGTGCGACTGAAAACGCGATAGGTTGTGGGTTCGATTTCCACTCCAGGAAATGTAAAATTTAGTATTTTCATTTCTTGGGTTTGGTAACAAGGCAAAGCGTGGCGTTGAGTTCCGCCCCTCATCACGCGATGCCTCAATTAAAATTGAACATGGACTCTGCGAGATACAGTATGAAGGTAAAAAAAACATTATAGTACTTTACCCTGTACTCTATTTATCAAATTTACAACCACCATTGACATTACCACAAATATTAAACAACAAAAATTCTTTTATACGTCCACACAGCATTACATAGTAAATCATATAAAAAATTACTTTCTCTATTCGTTCTTATTAATTACGAAGTTGGTCTTTAAAAAAACCCTTAATTATATTATAAATATATGAAAAGGAGTACTTAACACAGTTTTTTTATTCATTATACGCGTTTTCATACAAAGTCTAGTGAAAAGACCGTATAAATAGGTTACTGGGGTCGCTCAATTAAAATTAACGGGAAAGAAAAATCACGTTCCAGTCGATTTAAGAAATTAACTACATTGCAAGGATTTCTTAGTTACCTAACTGCAGTTTTATATTGCTTCCTTTGGACAGGTAAAACGATTATTTTAGATTGAGAGTGGAAAAGTTAGTTTATGTGTCATTCCCCTTTAATAATTCTATGTATCTATATATAAAAGTATTACTGACTGACTGACACAACTAACTTAGTTTAGTGTCCTATATGGGGAGTGTAAGGGAGCATTAAGAGATATATTTTAAAAAATTACAGATTTTTTTCTTAACTTCACGCCGTGTTTCGTATATAGCGGGGTAGGCAGAGGGAACCAGAGAACCTAGTGTAAAGACACTCCATTCTCATTCAACATTTTCGTTCCCCACTTTCTGCCAAATATAGGCATTGCGTGTTGAGTGGCGGAACTCAACGCCGCGCTTTGCCTTTTTACAGAAATTAGAATGGGAAAATAGAATATTTTAACGCGATTGTTCCTTCAATGTACCATGAAAACGGTAAAAACGGGATTTCATGTTTTATGCCTCACGCAAATTTAACAAAATCGTAAGATGCTAGTTAACATATTAAATATCGTAGCGCAGTGGTACATTGAGGCAGTATATAACTGTAAACATCAATGGTTGTGAGTTCGAATTTAAGTGGACAGAAAGCATAGAACCGAGTGTCTTGACACTAGGTTCTCTTTCACCACCCTGCTGGAATAAACGTGAAACTGTTAAAAATGTATTTTTATACCAAAGAGGATACAATACAACTCATAATTTTTTTCCTTTAATCAAGAAATACGTTAAAACTTTAGATATTTCAATTATTTTCTTTTCTTTGCTTTTTGATAAGACCGGGCGGCGTTGAGTTCCGCCACTTCCACACATAATATCACGTTTTCAAGTAAAAAAACTATAAAAACATGTTTTAATATTATTATTTTTTATGCAAAGAAATCAGTAGAAATGATCATAATATTAACAAAAATGAATTTATGAGGAGAACGGAGTGTCTGGACACTAAACGTCTCACTGTTTACTTCACGCTTTTTTCACATATAAGATAATCAAAGAGAACTTAGTGATGATTTAATGCGATTTGAACTTGCCGAATGAATTCAAGGGGAACGGAAATTTTGAAAGAACGAAGTGTCATAACATTAGGTTCTCAGGTTCCCTCTGCCTACCCTGCTATATGCGGGATACAGCGTGAAGCTAAAAAAAAAAAGAAATTAAACATATTGCGTGTTGAATGCGGAACTTAGCCGGTAATTTTTAGGGAAGCCGGTATATATTTTTATACCAAAGAGGATACAATAGAACTCATAATTTTTTTCCTTTAATCAAGAAATACGTTAAAACGAACAATATTTATATACAATATGAAATAAAGAACAAAGCCTTCCTTTGTAAAATATTTAAAGTTTATTGAGAATAATTAATTTTACGCGTAATCAAAATAATCGAATATTTTAATTGTCATTTATATGGAGAGAGGCACTTTCATTTAAAATTTCAAAAAGATACATACGTACGTAATTTGTATGAAAAAAATATTTTATTGCATATCTATATATAAATACGTGGAGCAAAAACTTTGTATCCCTTTTTACGAAAATTACGCGGACGGAGGAGCATGAAACTTGGCACACTTATAGTTTATATAGAGAAGGAGTGCAGAATGTTAATATATTTTATATTGTCACTACCATAGTTTGACATGTTAATAGATTATATTAAATAGAAAGTGACATATATAGATTGCTAAAGACAACGTGTTGTTAACGCGTCAACGGAGACACTAGTGTATAAAGATATATGCATTTTCATTAATTCTCTGGTAATATAAAGCGCGGCGTTTAGTTCGGCCACTTAATAATATCTAGAATTTGGATAGAAAACGGTGTACGGAGTGTTTAAAAAAAAATGGGGAAAGTGGAGTAGAGAAATGTTATTGAGAACGGAGTGTCTTAACACTAGGTTCACAGGTTCCCTCTACCTACCCTGCTATGTGCGGGATACAGCGTGAAGCTAAAAAAGAATAACATTTTATAGTGTTTGGTTTCAAATTGATTGACTTTATATATAGCAAACCTCAAAGCAGTATAGCAGTGTCTAAATACCAAAGTTCTTGAAAATTACGTCGTAGGCAATCCCGGTGGAGCCATACATCGATATTAAGTCTAACTCGTGCTATAACATCTTTATTGTCTAAGTTAGGGTTACCATGTCTTATAAATAATTTTAATAAAAAAAAATCGATGAGAAATTTCAATAAAAAGGTTATGGAGGAGGACTATATTTATTTATTTTTTATTTAACGCCTGTCGTGGCGTAACGGCACGAGCGTGCGACTGTAAAGCGACAGGTTGTGGATTCGATTCCTACTCCAGGAAATGAAGTATTTTCATTTTCTGGGTTTGGTAACAAGGCAAAGCGCGGCGTTGAGTTCCGCCACTCAACACGCAATGCCTCAATTCGGCGGAAAGTGGGGAACGGAGTGTCTTAACACTAGGTTCCCTCTGCCTACCCTGCTATATGCGGGATACAACGTGAAGCTATGTATGTATGTATGTATGTCTAAATTTACAATAATCATACAAACAATATTAAATAAATAAAATAATACTCCAAACGATAGCAAATCAAAATCAGATACAAAAACAAATTTACTAATACTAAAATTAAACAATTTCCTATATGAAATACATTACCATTAATATGGTCACTGTTGACATGTAGTGGTCTACCATACTGATACGGCATATCAGAGAATGTATGGGAAAATCTGTTTGTGGATAATTTAGATTACTATCTAAATATCTGTTATTATAAGTATATGTCATAACGCCTGTCGTGGCGCATAAGCACAAGCGTGCGACCGTAAACGCGACAGGTTGTGGGTTCGATTCCCGCTCCAAGAAATGTAAAATTTAGTATTTTCATTTCTTGGGTTTGGTAACAAGGCAAAGCGCGGCGTTGAGTTCCGCCACTCAACACGCAATGCCTCAATTCGGCGGAAAGTGGGGAACGGAATTGTTGTAAGAGAACGGAGTGTCTTAACACTAGGTTCTCTGGTTCCCTCTGCCTACCCTGCTATATGCGGGTTACAGCGTGAAGTTAAAAAAAAAGAAAAAAGTATATGTAAAATGTATATTCTAACTGTAAATGCGATTGGATACAGGTTCAAACCCCATTTAAGATTTTTTAAATAGCTTCTGGTAAAAAAAACGCGGTGAGTCCCGTCACTAAATTTTACGAACAATAACGAAATTTACACGGACCACGGAGTGTCTTTACACTAGGTACTCTTTGCTTACCCTGAAATACGGGATATAAATAATTGGTTTTGAAGACCGTTTGAGGATTGTTTATATTTAAATTTTTATCATTTCTCTCTATTATGCACAAAGATAAAATAAAGCACAGGGTTGAATAACGCCATAAAAAAAACACATATTTTAAAAATATACAGCAAGTGGAGGACGGAGTGTCTTAACACTAGATTCTCTATACATAACCTGTTAAATGCGAATGTTGCATACACCTATTATACAATTAATATTTTAACAAAAAAAGGTAACCAGCTTCAAAGAAAATGCATTAAAAATTACAGTTGTTACGAATAACTCAAAAACCATTCGTCAGATCTTAACTAAATTCATTTGAATTTAGTTACCACATGAGAAGCTATCATTTAAAAAAAGATAATCATAATTGGTTCCCCTAGTAAAAAGTTATGCGGTAACACACATAAAAAATAGTCAAATTGACAACCTCCTTTTTTTAAAGTCGATTAAAATGGAACTTCTGTTAGTGAGAAGAAACTTCTTAGAAATACATACTTAGTTTTATATATATAGTCAGAGTGCTCGGCATAGTATGATTTATCTTACTAGAGCGAAGAAAAGAAAATAAATAATATTTTTTTTTTTTCCCCAAGGGGGAATCGAACCGACGACCAATATTTATAGTAAAACGTTATTCCACTATGCCATGATGACGATATAATTTTTATTTTCAATTCCATAATCAATTTTCCTAGAAACTACGTCGTAAACCTAAGAATATACTATTACAAAGTAATTTTATATAGAAATACTTCTAAGGTATTTAGGTTAAGAAGCAATAAAACCAACTTAGTTACTGTGCATAGGAAAATCATTACTTTTTCTGCGTTTCAGAATTAAATCGTATCGCTGAAAGCATTCAAATATATGTATATTTTTAAAATTAACTATTAATTCTATTATATGGCTGTGGATTCGATTACCATTCACAGGAAAGGGAATTTTTAATTTCCTGGGTTTGGTAATAAGGCAAAGCGTGGCGTTGAGTTCCGCCACTCAGCACGCAATGCCTCAATTCGGCGGAAAGTGGGGAACGAAGTGTCTTAACACGTCTTTTCTCAGGTTCCCTCTGCCTACCCTATTAATGTTATAAATGTTTTTTTTTTAAGGATGCCTAAATGTTTGTAAAAAATTTACGTAAAAATTGAACTGAACATATCTAAATGAAACTTTGTAGTAACATAGTTTTTATATTAGAATGACAAATAGAATACAATTTATAAAGTTCTTATTTTATTTGCCCATTATGTAACCATAAGAATAAACATCCTGTTTTGTTGATATTTTGCCCAATTTCAAAACATTAAAGAATGATAGTGGAAGATGGAGTGTCTTAGCACTAGGTTTTCACTAGCAAATGCCAACTGGCATAAACGCGAAGAGAATGGCAAAAAAATAACTTGGATTTATGTATCTTTACAAAATCACTGTGAATTCAAATTTAAAATCTAACCCACCTTAACGCCTGTCGTGGCGCAGAGGCACATGCGTGCGACTGTAAACGCGACAGGTTGTGGGTTTGATTACCACTCCAGGAAATGTAAAGCTCAGTATTTTAATTTCCTGGGTTTGGTAACTAGGCAAAGCGCGGCGTTGAGTTCCGCCATTCAGCACGCAATGCCTCAATTCGGCGGAAAGTGGGGAACGGAATTGTTGAAAGAGAACGGAGTGTCTTAACACTAGGTTCTCGGGTTCCCTCTGCCTACCCTACTACATGCGGGATACAGCGTGAAGCTAAAAAGAACAGATTTGTATTAAGTAATGTGCCTCCAATTCCATAGAGACAAAACCGAGTGCAATAGCTATGAAATAAAGAGGGAAAGTCCCACAAATACATCAATTTACGAGGAAAGTTGGTTGATCAACGAGCTTGTTTATCAATTAGCGGTGTCAGGTGCAACAAAGTTTTTATGGGGGGCCATCTTTGGGTGTCTAATATACCTATGTTGTGATGCTTAAGGCTATAATCTATGATATCTATATATTAATACGTGTAGCAAAAAAGTTTTCATGATATTTAGAATTTAACTTGTATGAATCAAATACATACATACATAGCTTCACGCTATATCCCGCATATAGCAGGGTTGGCAGAGGAAACCAAGTGCTAAGACACACCATTCCCCACTTTCCGCCGAATTGAGGCTTTGCGTGCTGATTAGCGGGACTCAACGCCGCGGTTTGCCGTATTACCAGAACGAGGAAATGAAAATACAAAATATTATTTAATATTTTCATTTCCTGGAGTGGGAATCGAACCAACTACCTGTCGCGTTTTCAATCGCACACTTGTGTCTCTGTGCCACGATAGGCTTCAATTTTTCATATTAAATACAATATTATATGTTTTTATCAATAAGAATGACATATAGGCATTTACAGTTGTCATTTTGTTTTATAAAACAGCATGCTTCCAGACAGCGCGAGCGTCAAGAGACTGTCTTTTGATACACGGAATAATGGCTTGATTCTGTCCTTTGGTAGTAGCTCCTGACACTTGAAGCAAATGTTTTATTTACTATACGTACCTACTTGTTAGGTTACGCTTAGTCTTTATATCATATATATATATATATATATATATATATATATATATATATATATATATATATGTATATATATATATAAATGAATGTTTGTCTGTATGTTTGTTAGCTTCACGCTGTATCCGCATATAGCAGGAGGTAGGTTAGGTTAGGTGGAGGGAACCTGAGGAACCTAGTGTTAAAGACCTCCGTTCCCCACTTTCTACCGAATTGAGGCATTGCAGGCTGATTGGCGGAACTCAGCGCCGCGTTTGCGTTGTTAACAAACCCAGGAAATGAAATACTAAACTTTTATATTTCCTGTAACTGGCTATTGCTATTCACTCACGTGGTCAATAACAGTCCACCCTTCAGTTCCAACTTCGGTATGCTATAGTGTATGGTGCTGTACGTTAATTTGAAAGTTTTGAGTAACTAGATTTTAATTTTAAACAGACAATCAATATCTGCCATTTTTTTTATTAAAATGTTCTATGTTATTACAACTTCCCGCTGTATCCGCATATAGGGGGTAGGCAGGAACTTGAGAGAACCTAGTGTTGAGACACTCCGTTCTTTTTACAACAATTCCGTTCCCCTCCGCCGGGTGGGGCATTGCGTGTTGAGGTGGCGGAAGCTCAACGCCACGCTTTGCCTTGTTGCAAACCCGAGTAAATGTTATTTTAATACTTATTAGAATATATTGCCTCAAGTTTCTGACAAACGGTTGAGTAGTTTTGGCATGAAAGTGTAACAAACAAACTGACATTGACATCTATAATATTAGAAGGAATGTAAAAGCTCCTGTAGTTTGTGGTAAGAGCTTAAATTAAAATAACAATACTGATCCTTTGTAAATACAATCGATGTGCTCACAAAGTTTGTTTCATTTAATTAGAGAAGTGTCAAATATGAATTAAAGTTATTTATGTTTTAAAATTATTATATAAACTTGTTTTCAATGTGGCACTTCTGAGTTCGATTGTACTCAGGTTCAGGTACAGTTTACATGTAAAATATGCCCTTTTTACAAACATAGCTTGACGCTGTATCCCGCGTAGCAGGGTAGGCAGAGGTAACCTAGTGTTAAGACACTCCGTTCCCCACTTTCCGCTGAATTGAGGCATTGCGTGCTGAGTGGCGGAACTCAACGCCGCGCTTTGCCTTGTTACCAAATCCAGGAAATGAAAATTCTATCATTCAATTAATAATAATTAATATTCATTCAATTAATCCATTTCCTAGAGTGGGAATCGAACCCACACCTTGTCGCATTTACAGTCGCACACTTATGCATCTGCGCCACGACAGGCGTTATTGTAACAAAATAAATTATTTTAAAAGCAAAATTTAATAGAAATAAGCTCGTGATCTCATTAAGCAATGAGATCACGAGCCTTCGTCAGATTTACAGACGTCTGACAATAAAACTTTACCAAAAAATGATTAAATAATATTTTGAGAACTATTGATTTGGCTTACAATTCATTCAAACTATTTTAAAATAAACAAGTACTTACAACTTACCAACAAACTAACCAGGAATAGGTTTAAAGTTATTGTAGAAACTTTCTTCCACGTGCCACACAACTGTGGAATGGCCTGCGACAGCGTTTCCAGGTTCGATACGACATGGATACCTTTAAAAAGCGCGTCTGTCTCCACCTTAAAGACCGGCAACATGGTTGTGGCTCCTCTGGTGTTACAAGGAGTCGTGGGAGACGGTGATCACTTACCATCTGATGACCTAAACACGTTTGGCTTGTCCCTTCCGTAAAAAAATTTGAACACGATAGAAGTAGGAACGAGATGTAATATATAACTACGAAATCTCTCTATAATCTACCATAAGATTTTGACCTGTCTAGAACTTATTATATCAAGAACTTATAATCTTAATCGACGGCAATTTTAAATTATATAGCACAAATTATAAGAATTTTATGTAAATATTCAATTCTTAGGCAATAACGATCCAACTGTGTTCTCGTTCAAGCGGAAGCTTGTGAAATTGGGTTAGTACTGAACACCTCAAACTCTAACCGACTTAAAAAAAAAGAACTGGCTTTAAATAATGAATTAAAAGTAAAATTATTACGAATAACTCAAAAACGACTTTTCAGATCTTAGCTAAATTTAAATAGGACTACATCAGAAGAACTATCTGTTATACAAAAAGAGAATGTTCACCCATTAAAAAGTTATTTGGCAACACACACGAAAAGATACTCTCGAAATGATAACTTCCTCCCTTTTTGAAGTAGGTTAAATGACCCCAAGTCCTACAATATCCTAGTAACCAGTTCGTTGACCACTATCGTAATATTCATATATTTTCTTTATGGTCAAATTATTAAATAAATTGAATTGAAATTAACTTGCCTTAACAATATGTAAATAGCATATTGTTTTCTCTAAGCTTCTATAATCTCTATTAACGTGGAATACATAAAATACGTGTAGTGTCGTGCTTTATAATTTTTTATGCTATTTATACTATTTCCATTTCTACTCTCTGTTTTTCCATTTCCATGGGAATTTCAGGAAATCGTCTCTTAGTGGTACCATATATATCCCAAAGAATCTGCTAACCATATTAAAATATATTTAAACGACTAAAAATTCGCCCTAGTGGAGTTTGTATCCACAGCCAGATAGATACAGTCAGATGTTATTTACTTGCGACACGATGGCATATTTAAAACAAATTAAATTAATTACACCAATAAAGTACAGATAAAAAATATGTACAGGCCTGTCGTGACGCAGAGGCACAAGCAAGCGACTGTACACGCTACGGCTTGTGTGTTCGATTCTCACTCCAGGGAATATTAAATAATTTAGTGTTTTCATTTCCTCACTCTGGTGACAAGGCAAGCGGCGTTGAGTTCCGCCATTCAGCACACAATGCTTCAATTCGGCGGAAAGTAGGGAACGGAGTGTCTTAACACTAGGTTCTCAAGTTCCCTCTGCATATATTTGTCTGCTATATACGGAATACAGTGTGAAGCTAAAAGCAAAATATTATGTTTCTAGCTCCTTTTCTCAATTGCGTCTAACAAGTAGTTATCTGAACAAAAATCTTAATTTACGTTACGCTTGCACGGTTACCTGGATTTAGTGGCTTATTAATTTTATAGCACTGGAAACGTTATTATTCTGGCCACGCTTTCTTCATAATGTTGATATATTATTTATACTTTGTTTAATAAATTAAATATTAAATTGTATATAAATATTCTTTTTTTATTATTTATTTCTAGTTTTGATATTTTTTATGTGAAATGTGTGTTCCTTGGTAGTATAGTTGGTTTATTTTGACGTCACAGCATACGGCATAACGCTCTGATGCCATCATATCCCATCTCCACGCCTGCATGCTTCTCTTGACTTCTCAATATAAGAGAAAAAGAGTAGGAAATGTAAATTTATATAAACTTAAGTATCCATAGTGTGCTCTTTCAATAGATTTCATTAAATATAGTTATTACGTAAAATAAAAAAAAGTCAAATATCATACTTTTAGCAAATCAGATCATCTCTCAGACATTGTTCATGTTAGTTTAACTGTAATTAAAGACTCTGAGTGCGACTAAACTTGTCCAATTTAATCAATAAAAAGAAAAGACGATGTTTTCAATCAGATAGTATTTTTTATGTGTGCCGCATATACCGTATTACCGCATAACTTTATACTGGATGAACCAATTTTGATGATTCCATTTTATATGATAGCTACTGCTTCTGATGTGGTCCCATGTAAATTTAATTAATAAGACGTGACGAGTAGTTTTTGAGTTATTCGTAATTATGCTACTTTTTATTATTTTCTAGAATTCGGTAAAAATCTTAACAATCAATAGAAAATATTACGCATACTCGAACAGAACAATACTGTAGAAATGCGATTAAAATCCGGTCGTAAAGTCTGGCGTGACGCCAAAACGAATAGACATAGAAAAAATAAAAGTGCTTATTTTGGCTTCACAAGAACGTTTGACGAGTCACCCTAAATGGATAACAATATTTATTACTGAAATACGTTGCCATTTATTTTGTATTTAATTTTAAACACACTGTATAATATGGTATAATTTTTTTTACTGGTCAAAGAAGGCAAACGAGCAGAAGGTGGTCCTTCTGCTCGTTCCTGATGGTAAGTGGTTAACTTCACCCATAGACATTTACAACAGCAAAGGAGTTGTACCATAAATACGTTGCCAGCCTAGAGGATATATCGAATGGGAGGAGATTATGTGGTGACCGTGGCAGTCCGCCATAGGAACCACCACATTATGGAAAAAGATGGGTGGGAACAGGGAAAACCTGGCTTACATGTCATCGAACCAGAACACATAATTAGATATTTGGCGGTTCGTCTTTGACATGATAGTGGCGTGCCAGACGGAAGACGAACCTCCTATCACCAGATTAGGATACTGGGTTACCCGTCTCTTACGGGAAGCTACCCAGCGGGTAAAATAAATAAAAGCGGTCTGGAAAGACAATGCGCGGCGTCGAGTTCCGCCACTGAGCACGCAATGTCTTCAATTCGAGTGGAAAGAGGAGAACGGAGTGTCTTAACACTAAATTATCTTTGTTATTGGGCAAAAAGGAAATAATAAAAAACACACAAGAGTCTTTTAATACTTTAAATATTGATAACTTTTTTTTTATTTTTCAGCTTCATGCTGTATCCCGCATATAGCAGGGTAGGCAGAGGGAACCTGAGAACCTCAAGTTAAGAAGTGTTAAGACACTCCGTTCTCTTTCAACATTTCCGTACCTCACTTTGAATACATTTGAAGAAAATTTGTATATTATTTATCGAATCAGATATAACGTACATAGTTTTTACGCGACAAACACTGTTTTAAAACGATATTTAATTTAAAACAGACCGTATAAAAGGATATTTTCCATACAAATAACTGTTATGCGAAATAGATACAAAAGAGTCATATGACTTTTTTTAATATGGATATATGAGTACATACAAAGAAACATTAATATTTTTAGCTCTTCTCTTTTCTTTGACAATTCGTCTGTATTTTTAGCCGACTTCAAAAATAGAAGGTGTTCTCTATGATTGATATTTTTTAATGTGTGTACCCATAACTTATTACTGACTTAATCAATTTTGATGAATCTTTTTTATACGACAGTTTAAAAAGTTTTTGATGTAGTCTCATTTGAATTCAGTTAAAATCGGACAAGCACTTTTATGAGTTATTCGTAATAATTCCATCCTATTCCCACCATTCCTTTCGTCAAAATGTGGTGGTTCCTATGACGGACTGCCGTGGCTACTCCTCTGGTGGTGAAGGTAACTTACCATCTGGTGGGCCTTCTGCTCGTTTGCCGCCTTTGATCAATAACAAAAAAAATAATAATTTTACTTTCTGGTGCATTTTAATAGTTTTTTTTTGTTTCAATCTTAACTATATGTATAAAGAACACTAACATACAGGAAATAAGAGAGTGACAAATTACTTTTCCAATTTGCATCTTAAAACAAGTATGCGTCATAATTTTATTCAAATTAAATATAATTTATAAGCTTTGTTGTTTGCCAAATCATATTAGTCAATAGAAGTACATGAGTCAGTTGAAACGACTGAGAATGATATATGGAAGTTTATCTCAAGTTTTCGAATTGAATGATTTTGTATGAAAAATTATTATTGTTCTTTACAAAAATCAATAACTTATTAGATTTACGGAGTACGGAGAGCAAAAAATTAGAGCTATTTATTTATATTAAGTTATGTGTAGTACGGAGAGATTTTTTTAGCTTCACGCTGTATCCCGCATATAGTAGGGTAGACAGAGGGAACCTGAAAACCTAGTGTAAACCTACACTCCGTTCCCACTCTACGTCGAATCGAGGCATTGCGGGCTGAGTGGCGGTGCTCAACGCCGCGCTTAGCCTTTGTTACCAAGCATAGGTAATGAAAATACTGAAGTTTTACATTTCCTGGGGTGCATTTCCTGCGCCAATATGGCCTCCGTATCTTAGTGGTTGTTAATCAATTAAGTAACAAACTAAATATTAATGCCTGTCGTAGCGCAGAGGCACAAGCGTGCGACTGTATACGCGACAGGTTGTGGGTCTGATTCCCACTCCAGGAAAAGGAATTTTTCATTTTCTGGGTTTGGTAACAAGGCAAGCGCGGCATTGAGTTCCGCCACTTAGCACGCAATGCCTCAATTCGGCGGAAAATGGGGAACGGAGTGTCTTAACACTAGGTCCCCTCTGCCTACCCTGCTATATGCGGGATTGAGGCATTGCGTGCTTAAATTAACTAAATACCCTACTAAACACAGTAGACATTTATTTTTAAGCATAATAAAATGAAATATAAATTAAATTCAGCTATATTAGTATTTTTTACTGTCATAGTTTAAAAGTTATTGCCAACAGTGTGCCAAGTCTGACGTGAGTCGAGAGCGATTGCCGATAAGATACACGGTCCAATGTCGCCTTGTTTTCTTTTGTTTTGCAGTTTAGCAATGTTTTACTATGAATTATGGATGTTAATTTATAATAAAGTATTTTACAAAGAAAATTATACATATTTTTATTTTGTTTTTATAAATGTATAACTTTGTACATACACTCACTTAAAGACTTTAAGAGTATAAGAGATAAAGTGATATGCATTGATTGTGGAATTATTATATTTTTAAAAATCATTTCCTATCCTCATTCCCTGTGAGGGGACGGGGTTACGTCCCGTAAGAGGCGGGTATCCCAGTAGTTTGGTGGTAGGAGGTTCGTCCTCCGTCTGGCTCGCGATCACTATCATGTCTAAGACGAACCGCTAAATATCTAATTAGGTGTTCCGGTTGGATGGTATGTAAGCCAGGTTTTTTCCCCTATGCCACCCACTCTTTCTTCAAAATGTGGTGGTTCCGATAGCGGAGTACTACATTATCCCACCCTTCCATTTGTATCCTCTAGGTCGGCAACGCAATAAAACATCTCTGGTGTTGTAGATGTCCATGGGCGAAGGTAACCACATACCATCATGTGGTCCTTATGCTCGTTTGCCATACGTTATTCATAAAAAAAATTCTATCTATGATAAGCCAAAATGCGGCATAGTCTTCCGCCACTTATTATTTATTAATTTCAAGATGGTAAGTGGAGAACGGAGTATCTTGACACTAGATTTCCTCTGGCTAACGCGAGATGAAGCGAGAATCCGCATTTATAACACAATAATCAATCAACAATAGAATTCGCATCCATAAACACCAATTTTACTATAAAAATCATTAACCACCAAATTAACAATTAAAAGTAAGTAACTAAAAGTATCATCATCTTCAAATGCAATAATCTATAGACATCGCATCCATAAACTACATTTCCACAACCAAAATCAATTATTACCATACATACATACGTACATGTATTTATATGTAAATTTTATACTTTTATTGTGGATTATTAACTGCTCTGTGCACCCCTTGCCATTTCATATATTCTCTCCTCTACCTAAAGGTTACCTGGAAGAGATCGCTCTCTTAGCGATAAGGTCGCCCATTGTAATATTATAAATATTAAGATGTTTTTATTTTGTATCTCTCTGGTGTGCAATAAAGAGTATTTATTATTTAAAGTCAAAGCCAAATAATTTTATTCAAAATAAGAAGTTACAAGCTTCACTTTTTGAACGTCAAATAATTTACCACCGGTTCACTAAATTTAATGCCTCAGACCTGAAAAGAACCGGCGCAAGAAATTCAGCGGGATTTTTTTTTATTCGGCAATGGTTTACAATTCTTTATTAGTGACAACGGTACCTTTGAAACAGGCTGGAGCGAGCATTTCATTCCCAAGGTGTGTTATCATTTATAAAATCACTATTTTGGTAATAACCTTTAACACACAAACGTCTTTTCACAATTTTTTAAAATTGTAAAATGGAAAGTTCTCGGACTCATTATTATTATCATTACCAACTAAACTAATCACTACAAAATCATCAACTTATAATCATATTTAAAAGTATCATCATCTTCATCATCACCATTAATAGTCAAAGAGCCCACACGCAAATAAGTCTCAATTAAGCTAACTAAACGACTAAGAATAATAACAGAGCTGTTTGCCACAAAGTGCTTTGCTGTGTCTCCATTCATCATTTTCTAGGTACATTAATATTATGACGGATAGCTCTTGCCATCTCTTTCGTGACATCTCGTTTGCACGTTATCTACTTGACAGTTGGGGTGGCATTTTTTGAAAGAAATGCGTAGTGCAGTATTTTTTATGATTATTATTCGACAAGGCACAGTGCGGCGTTGAGTTCCGCCACTTAGGCGGCAGCGTAAAGTGGGGGACGGAAATGTTAAAAGAGAACGGAATGTCTTAAACTGGGTTCTCTGGTTACCTCTGTCTACCCTGCAATTCGCGGGATACAGCGTGAAGCTTAAAAAATATTGTTCTATATAATCACAAATTATTCATTGAGTGGGACAGCGGACAGCGGATGTGGTTATGGGTTCGATTCCTACTCAGGGAATGATAATAACAGCATTTTATCTCATAACAAGGTAGTCACAGTAAAGCACAGTGTCTTTCTTACCATCTTTAAACTTATGAAAAGTACACACGGCATAGTACCATTACAATCGCAGTATATTTTTCGCCTCCCTATAATGCGAGAGATGAGCAATAAACTTCCTCATAGGTAATAGTATGTAACAGTACTTTAGATAGGAAGTTATCTTTAAAGTAGCTATTAATAATTTTTAAATAGCTTCGTTTAGTTATCGCATTCACCTCCCCCACTTTAGCTAGTGTGAGAGCTAACGATTGTTATTTTAAAGGTGTAAGCAAGTATTTGTACATACTACAGAGATAGTCAATCAGTACGGTGGTTCAGTATATGAATGTAAACGCGAGTTACGGGTTCGATTCTTACTTGGGGCAAAGATTATATTTAATTTATATGTTAATACGTGAAGCAAAAACTTGCAGCCCTTTTCACGAAAATTACGCGGACAGAGGAAAATTAAACATGTCACATATATCGAAGTAGTATAAAATGATAATATCTTTAAAAAATAATGCATAAAAAATATATAAAATTAATAAAATAAATGTTACATACACTGACATGGTTTGACTTGCATGTTCATGTAAAGTGACATATACGATGCCAGGCAACGCGTTGTTAACGCATCAACGGGAACACTAGTTTATTTTCATTCGCGTTGAGTTACGATACCTCATATACATGGAATGTCACGAATTCTAGCGAAAAGCGGCAAATGGAGTGTCTATTTTCTCTCTATATGCCTTAAAAACTAAACAAGACATATCTTTTTCCCTGTGAGGGGACGGGGTTAGAATACCATTCCCCTCCGCCGCTGGGTTCAGTCCCGTAAGAGGCGGGTATCCCAGTAGTTTGGTGATAGGAGGTTCGTCCTCCGTCTGGCTCGCCACCACTATCATGTCAAAGACAAACCGCCAAATATCTTATGATGAGTTCCGGTTCGATGGCATGTAAGCCAGGTTTTCTTCTTTCCTACCCATCCTATTCCCAAAATGTGGTGGTTCCTATAGCGGACTACTAAATTGTCCTCCCCTTCCATCTGTGTCCTCTAGGTTGGCAACGCATCTACAACATCTCTGGTGTTGTAGATGTTCATGGGCGAAGGTAACCACTTACCATCAGGTGGTCCTTTGCTCGTTTGCCATCCGTTATCCATTAAAAAAAAAGAAATCTAAAATAGTAGATATACCAATAAAATATCTTAAAAAATGTCCCCTAACAAGTATTTCTTAACGTTTTTATCAACAAGATAAGGTCGCTTCGACGCGTCCCGAGCGCATCAGTATTCGTTCAGTGTGATTGTTATCACGTGGTCGGGTCCACTTGCGTTTCAAATTTATTGTTCAAGAACTTATGATAAAAGTTTATGCTTTGTTTTGATATACTCTCTCTCTTTCTCTTTCCCTCTCTTCTCCTCGCTATGAAATAAAATACATTTTTTTAGCTTCACGCTGTATCCCGCATATAGCAGGGTAGGCAGAGGGAACCAGAGACCCTAGTGTTAAGACACTCCGTTCTCTTTTAACATTTCCGTTCCCCGAATTACGCCGAATTGAGGCATTGCGTGATTAGCGGAAATCAACGCCGCGCTTTACCTTGTTACCAGAGCGAGTAAATGAAAATACTAAATATTATTTAATATTTTTATTTCCTGGAGTACGAATCGAACCCACAACCTGCCGTGTTAACAGTCGCACGCTTGTGCTTCTGCGCCACGACAGACCTCGACTGAGCTACCTAATATCAAGACACCTCACCGCTTTCCGCTCTAATTCAATACATTATGTGCTATTTGGCGGAACTCAACGCCGCGCTTTAACCTTGCTAAAGCGGATAAATGACAATTATTTATATATATTCTTTCCCTCAAGTGAGAATAGAACCCACAACCAATAGCTTGTACGATCAGACACGATACCATTACGCACTGGCCTCTAAGTATCGTCGTTTTCATTTCAAAACTTTTGACGACAATTTTCTGACACTCATCTCAAGGATCACGTAGTAAGTGTACGAAGGATAATTCTTATACACTCATCTTCCATATATAAAGATATATTACTAAATATTTGCTCGAACAATAATGTGCTTTAAAACTATCTGTGTAAGATCAAGCTTACATGTCAATATACAGACAGACAGTGTCCAAACATTAACGAAATAAGAATAAAAATGTTCATACTTTCAACCTTATTGACCAGAAAATAAAGGTCATATTGTTTTAGGGGTAGGTTTTAGGGACCCTCGAATCACTGGAGACGCCCTACAGACGTCAAAAAAGTACTATACAGTTACTAACGAGGGGGAAAAGGTTTGCTCTGCTTGGGACAATGATTGTTTGATTTACATATACGATGTAACGTTCTTCATTAATTTACAACGTGAAAGACATCGTTATTTTGTAGTTTTTGTTTTAGCTTCACGCTGTATCACGCATATAGCAGGATAGGCAGAGGGAATAAGAAAACCTAGTGTTAAGACACTCCGTTCTCACTTTCCGCCGAATTAAGGCATTGCGTGATGAGTTGCGCAACTCAATGCCCCGCTTTGCCTTTTTACTTGTTGTTTTTTTTTTGTTTCTCGGCTGTCGTTCTCTATCAGCTTGACATTGTGTGCATACTGGCGGAATTAAACGCTGCACTTAGTTTAACTGGGATTTTAATTTTGAATCAGGAGCCATCGACAAATAAATTATAACACGCTACTCGTTGTACATACGTTAAAATATAATATATATGATTTTTTTTAACTTCACGCTTTTTCGCATATAACAGGATAATCAAAGAGAATCCAGTGTCAATATTCTCTGTTCTCCACTTTCTGATTGAACTGCGTAAACGTGACATGTTGTGGGTTCGATTCCCATTCCACGATATGAAAATATTGAATATTTATAATATTTATCCTAGCTCTGGTAACAAGGCGCGGCGTTGAGTCCCGCCACTTAACTTGCAATATCGGAATTCGGCGTAAAATGGAGAAACCGAAATTTTAAGAGGACGGAGTGTCTTAACACTAGGTTCTCAGGTTCCCTCTGCCTATCCTGCTATGTGCGGGATACAGCGGGAAGCAAACTAAAAAAAAGACGAATAAAAGTTATTTAGTAAATATGATATTATATAAGCTAACAATTTATTCCTAAAGGCTAACCAAACAGATTTCCACGTCCCTAATTAGTTCCGCTTTTGCACGCATCTGCGATAGAGTATCGAAAAAGTTTGTGTAGTTATATAATGATTGGACGAAAAGCCTATGCCTTCTTTCATTAAAAATATTCCGTATTTGTTATAATATTAAAAATGTATGTTGTAAATCAATAAATATAAATAAATTGGTAACAAGACAAAGCGCGGCGTGGAGTTCCGCCACTCAGCATGCAATGCCTCTTAGTGGTAAGTGGGGAATTGTTGATAGAGAACGGAGTTTCTTATCACTACGCTTGCAGGTTCTCTCTGCCTACCTTGCTATGTGCGGGATACAGCGTGAAGCTAAAAAACAAAAGAAAAAAAATCACTTTTCTATTCTAGTAAAACAAAACACGTTAAGTTCCACCTCTAAATACGTACATACATACATAGCTTCACGCTGTATTCCGCACATAGCAGGGTAGGCAGAGGGAACCTAGTGTTAAGACACTCCGTTTCCCACTTTCTGCCAAATTGAGGCATTGCGTGCTGAGTGGTGGAATTCAACGTCGCGCTTTGCCTTGTTACCAAACCTAGGAAATGTAAATACTAAGCTTACATTTTCTGGAGTGGGAATCGAACCCACAACCTGTTGCGTTTATAGTCGCACGCTTGTGCCTCTGCGCCACGACAAGCGTTAAACAGGTAAATAAAAATAAATTAAATATAATTATTCCCCTAAATAGAATATATATATATAGGGAACGGAGTGCCGTTCCCTACTTTCCGCCGAATTGTGGTATAGCGTCATTTCCTCATTATAATATTTCGAATTCGGGCGAAAAGCGAACGGAGTGTCTCGACACTACGTTCTCTATGACAGACATACTTTTTTCCTTTGTATTAAACAAATACCCCGTGTAGTCTTTATGGGTATATAAAATCTTAAATATCCGAAAGCTATGAGCCCTTAAAATTTGTAATTTAAACTTTTATACTTGAAACTTTGGAGGATCTGTTAATTAAGGCTTCCCTTATTTGTGACGGTCTAATGACACAGGTTACTTTTCGATACAACGAGAAATAGGTCAAAATAGGTCGAGAAGTTTGAAGAGAAATAATAAATTTAAAAACTTTACGCTTGGGTTTACGCTGTATCCCGCATATAGCAAGGTAGGCAGAGGGAACCAGAGAACCAGAGAAAGTGTTAAAGCACTCCGTTCTCTTTTAGTTTTCGTTTCTCATTTAAAAATATCTTAATTCTAATGTTAATAACATTTTAACTATGAAAAATATTTTAAAGTACAGGTCATCGTGGCTTATCCACTAAGCCTAACTAGTGTGAGTGGTTGTTAGTTCGATTCCCACATTGCCCTGGAAAGACAAAAAATATTTTTGATTACTATTTAATATTTATTTATTTCTCTTTATTATTTCGCAATGCAATATAAATTATCAGTTAAAATGACATTTATATCCAAATATTATTTGTTCACAAAATAAACACCACATTCAAATAAAATGTATTAAAAATATTACGAATAACTCAAAAAGTACTAGTTAGAAGTTATCTAAATTTAGAATTATCAAAGTTGTTTCACACATATAAAAAAATACAATTGAATTGAACCTCCGTTTCTTAGAAATCAGTTAAAACGTACATACAGACTGTCATCATTATATATATATGTCGGCGATATATTGGTATATTGTTGTACAGGATCCATTTTCACAATTAAAATGCAGGCTTATAGGTCTTAGTTCATTTTCAGGATGGCTAAGTTATTTTATTACTTGATTTTATAATATTTATTACAAATATGTTCTTAAATATTGAAAAACAACTTGATGCGTTGAATACAGAAATCGAAGAGTGTCAACTAAGTAAATCTTAAAGTTTATATACACAGTACCCCTCGGTGGGGGTTTCGTGAGAAACTTACAAAATAGACCTTAATAACATTTAAAAGGAATGTGAGCTTAACTTACAAGGGCTGTTTTCAAGTGCTTGAGGAATGTTAGCTTATCGACAAAAACTTACAAATATAAATATTATTTTAAATAGTAAGTGGAGGCTGTCAACTCTACTTTAACTTATGGGAACACAACTAATGCAATATTCAGTACTAATGTAATATAAATATTTAGAGAAATATTAAGTGGAGAGTTGTCAGCTCATAAAAATGCAATGCAGACGACAATATAAGTTACTCTAAACTGTGAACATTTTAAACATTTTACTAACTTAAGATAATGGAAATACAAATCTTAAATATAATTAACAATTTTAAAATAATAAAATCATTACATATAGAATTGCGCCCATATATACTTACTTCATATTTGTTAGATAAAACATTTCATTTTCAAAATATAACATATGAGAAATTTAATTTTATGAAATGTCAAGACAATGCAAGCGGTAGACGGGCTTACTACACGCGTGGAATAAGATTTTCTTTGCTAGCTACATATTTTACGGTTATTTTAACTTCCTTCCGCTGTATGTAACTGTGTGTGTGGAAAATTGTTTTTTTTTTACTTTATTACTTTAGAATCAATGTTTTTTGAAACTTGATCTAACGAAAACTCGATAATAATAATTGCTTCATTGCTTCATAGCTTCACGCTGTATCCCGCATATAGCAGGGTAAGCAGAGCGTGAAGCTTAAAAAAAGTAAATAAATAATAAAACCTATACACTATATATTCAGTGATCGAGAGAGACCGTAAACGCGATTGGTTGTGAATTCGAATCTCACTTGGGGTTACGAATATACATCATATTAATTTCCCCACTTCAGAACCAAGCAATGACTACCACAACTCAAAAGTATATCCTGAAATCGGTCGAAAAGTAGAGACCGGAGGGTATTGTCACTACGTTCTCCGTCTACCCTACTAACCAAGAAAAAACGTAAAGCTGTGTAATGTATACTAGCAGTAAGGAAGCTACAAACCAATTTAATATTTAGTTTATTAGCTTCACACTTATCCTGCATATAGCAGGGTAGGCAGAGAGAACCTAAGAATTTAGTGTTAAGACACTCCGTTCCTTTCCGCCGAATTGAGGCATTTGCGTGCTGAGTGGCGGAACTCAACGCCGCGCTTTGCCCTGTTACCAAACCCAGGAAATGAAAAATTCCATTTCCTGGAGTGGGAATCGAACCCACAACCTATCGCGTTTACAGTGGCACGCTTGTGCCTCTGTGCCACGACAGGGGTTTTGTATAATATTAATAATTTTATAGTTTAATATTAACATAGATTTATATAGAAATAATCTACAATACATTTGGTCTCATTTATAATACCGCGTCACGCGATACTCCTTGCGGTTTAGACAGCAAGAACTTACTAGTTCATTTTACATATTATATTCTATTTTTAGCTAAAAAAGCAGTTAATTTCTTTATTTTTACTCTTATAGAGTAAAAGTTAGAGAAGTTAATGTCTAAACACTCCATTCTCCGCTTTGTGCTTGAAATAGAGATAATTTCGTGTTGAATGGTAAAAATCCGTGATTTTTATTATTATTATTTGTTCAGCTTGAGGTTTAAGCCTGCATAGCAGGGTTGTGAAAGTGACCCTAGTCTTGGCACTTCGTTCATCACTTTCCGTCTAATTTCGAGACATTGCGTGTTAAGTGGCAGAACTCAACGCCGCGCTTTATCTTGTCATAGCGAAGAAACGCAAATAACTTTAATATAAACAATCCCACGACTGGAATCGAACCTACAAGCATAATATTTACAGTCCTACTCTGTTCCAATGCGCCACAAAGGTCTAATTGTGATAAGGCAAATAATTTCAAACTACTACTAACGAGCGCTTTAAGCTATATAAAGAAAGATTATATAAGCGCTACCTACACAACAAATTCTTATCATTCAAAATGAGCTAGAAATGAGAATTTAGTAACTTAGCACAATTCAAAGGCCATGGTGGCCCAGTGGGATGCTGTCTGACTGTAAACACGATGGTTAAGCAGATCTTCGATTCTCGGGTTAGGGATATGATAATATTTTAATTATTTTTATATTTCCTTTCTGATGTCTCTGTAGTGCGGCGTTCGCACCACTTAACACGCTATATATTTTTTTATCTTCATGCTGTATCCTGCATATATCGGGTAGCAGGGAACCAGAGAACCTAGTATTACACTCTCGGTTCTCTTCATCATTTCCGTTCTCCTCACTTCCAATTATAAGCATTGCGCTGAGTGGCGGAACTCAACGCCGCGCTTTGCCTTGTTACAAACCCAAGAAATGAAAATACTAAATTTTATATTTCCTGGAGTGGGAATCGAAACCCACAACCTGATGTGCATTTACTAAAGTCGCACGCTCGTGCCTCTGCGCCACGACAGGCGTTACGACACGCTATGGCCTTGAATGCAAAAACCGGAATATGAAAGCATATGAAAGAAAACGGGACGGATTATTTTGAAACTTGTCAAAGTAAGTGCAGTATAGAGATCCTAGGTTTTCTTTGCTTACACTCTGAATATATATGCAAGATGAAATTTAAAGCTAAAACATCTATACATGTTAAAATAATAAGAGAGGTGTCAATGGACACCAGGATGGAACAAACGAAAATCCTTTCAATTAGTGAAGGAATTGTAATAACATTTTATTACTTTTAAGTTACAATTATATATATTTCTTATTATTATAACACACTGTTCAATGCAAAATAGAAAACGAAACGTGAAAATAACTGGCTTGTTTCCTATGAGAGAGAGAGAGATAGACAGAGAAAACACACACAGCCACACGACTTACAACTATACCAAAAAAGCTTCGATACAACTTTTGATCTTAATTTTTTCCGTCTAGCTAAAACTTCGTTCCAAAAACTATTCCATAAGAAATATCTTGATATTACAGCCTCCCACTTAAGACATCTCTTCATCTCGCTATAAAACGGCTTTGCTGGTATTAAATCAATATGCACCTGTAACTACAGTCACAAATAAAGGGAAGGGAAGGGCAGGTGGAAACACTGCGGTTGGTAATTTATTACAAAAATAAAGCCGTAGGGCTATCTGATCGTGACTTACATTGGACCTTTCCCATCCTTTGGGACGCAGAAGTTTGTGTAAGTGAACGTGTAGCAACGGCGTCAATGAAGCTTTCTTAGGTGACTTTTGAATATGTTGATCGTCTTCTGATAATTTTGTTAAATAATCTATATACATGCGCGGCGTTGAGTTCCGCCACTATAATTCTAAAGATACGATGTGTATGGGTTATCGCTTTTTCTCGTATAGGATGGTAGCTAGTGAATTTAGTGTCAAGACACTTCGTTCTGTATTTTTCGCCTGAACTCTCTTTCACCTCGAAATCGAGATATTATTATGTTGATTCGTGGAACTTAACGCCGCACTTCACGCATCGTAATGTAATGCATAGATTTTTTACCTTTCACACTGTGTCCCGCATATAGCCGGGTAGGCAGAAACTGAGAACTCCAGAGTTAAACACCTGTCTCCCCACTTCTCTCCGCCGAATCGAGGCATTGCGTGCTGAGTGGCGGAACGCAACGCCGTGCTTTGCCTTGTTACCAACCCAGGATATGAAAAAATACTAAACTTTTTACATTATATGTATAGATATATATATATATATATATATATATATATAAGATGATATGTCATGTATAAGCAATATTACTGTAAACTTAGTTAAGTATTCTACTACAACGTCTTATTAGCTTGCCCCTAGAGGCCATCGTTGTGCAGTTGACGGTATCATTGTAAACATGACGGAGGGCGAATGTGGAGATGGAAACCACAACCAGTGAACAAATTTCACTTTAATAAGACAAAGTACGGCGTTGACTTCCGCTACTTAACAGGCTATATACACACGTATCGATATTAATAGGCGGAAAGAGAAGAACGGAGTGTCTTAACACTAAGATCTTCCTTCTTTATTTTTTAATTTAAAAAAACATATTTAAACTAACACACTCTAAATATGACGGTAGCCGAATGGAACCCATAACCAGTGAGTAAATCTCACTCTGATAAGTCAAAATGCGGCGTTGAGTTCCGCACCAACACACAATATATTGAGAGTTTAAAGTAGAGTGTCTTATCACTTAGTGATAAGACACTCTACTTTCGGCTTCCAGACCAACTATATAAAAACTGCAATTTTTAAACATGACAAAATGAATGGAATTCAATCCATAACCAGTGAGAAAACTCACCTGATAAGTCAAAATGCGGCGTTGAGTTCCGCATTTCAAACACGCAATATATTAATATGAGAACGAAAGTGGAAAACGGAGGTCTTAACACTAGATTCTTCCGGGCCAAATAAAAACATGTGAATCTGATTTATTTTTCAATAAAAATACACTTTTTTAAAGTACAATAGCGTTTCTATATCCATTGTATGACAAAAATGAGCTGCCAGTTCCACAAATGATCTATCAATAGATGAATAAAGATATAATTGTAGTAAATTATTTCAATCCATTCGTAAACTTTATTATACTCGTAGTAGAAGAAACGTTTGAATGAAAGTGGGTCATGGCACAGAGATGCTATTACGATGTAGACGTTACAGGTTGTGGGTCTGATTCCCCATTCCAGGAAATTCTTGCTTTTTTCAACTCACGCTGTAATCTCGCGTGCATAGCAGGGTAGGCGAGGGAACCAGAGAACCTAGTGTTAAGACACCGTTCTCTTTCAACAATTCCATTCCCCCACTTTCCGCCAAATGAGGCAGCGGTGCGTTGAGTATGGAACTCAACGCGAGCTTTGCCATTATCAGCTCCAAGAATGTAATACTAAATTTTACATTTCCTGGAGTGGGAATCGAACATTAATAACCTGTCGCGTTTGCAGTCGCACGCTTGTGCCTGTGCGCCACGACAGGCGTTCCAGGAAAGCCCCATTTTAAAATAATATTTAGTATTTTCATTACCTCGCTCTGGTAATAAGGGCATAGCATGGCGGTGAGCTCTGTGCCACTCAGCACGCAATGCTTCAATTCAGCAGAAAATTGGGATCATAAGAGAACGGAGTGCTTTGAACTCTGAAGTTCTCTGATTCCCTGCTCATCTATTAAATGCCTGGGTTGTGATTCCAATCCAGTCATGGGTTATAGTTATACAAATGCTAAAATTAGCCCACGTCAGACCATCGTGGCGCAGTTGGACAAAGGACTGTAAACTTTGAAACTGGTGGCATAAACTTAGTAAGGGTATCTTATTTGGTGAGCAGATACAATGTGATATCTCTCTGTTAATTAATATTATAATGTTAAGCAATATTAAATAATTTTAAGTAACGTTAAGTAATGTTAAGTAATTTAAGTAATATATTAAGTAAGCAACTAAAATACTTGACTTTGAAAAAATATATATCTTATTTCCTAAGCACCAAGTTTAGAAATAAGATATATTTTTTTATAAGGGATATGTGTATAGTGTTCAGAATAAATATGTAAATAATAAAAAAAACAAAAACTGTAAACGCGACAGGTTGTGGGTTCGATTCCCACTCCAGGAAATGTAGTTTTTCATTTCCCGGGTTTGGTAACAAGGCAAAACCCGTGATTGTGTTCCGCCACCAACACGCAATGCCTCAATTGGCGGAAAGTGGGGAACGGAAATGTTAAAAGAGAACGTGTGGAGTGTCTTAACACCAGGTTCTCTGGTTCTTCTGCCTACCCCGCTGTATGCGATACAACGTGAAGTTAAAAAAATAAGAAAAAACCATATCAGTAGCATCTGCTCCATCATATCAAAAGAATCATCACGACTTGTCTATCCAGTAAATATATACACACACATAAAAAAACACAATCAAATTGACAACCTTCTTAGTCGATTAACATCAAAAATCATACTAATTAAGGCCTAAAAAGATTATCTACATCATTTAGACGAGTCGACATCACTTAAAATATTAATTTTCTAATTAAAACATTTCATAATTATGTCCTTTCAAAATTCCAGCCCGCATGGGAATGACACTGCTACATTTTCAATGAAGACGCCCGTATACTTATAAAGTACTAGCTTGAACTCGTTGACTTCGTCCTGCCTCGTTGATTTTTTTTAGCTTCACGCTGTATCCCGCATATAGCAGGGTGTGACACTAGGTTCTAGTGTTAAGACATTCCGTTCCCCACCTCCCGCCCTAATTGATTTCTTTGCATGCTGAGTGGCGCAACTCAACACCGCCGTTTGCCTTGTTACCAAACCCAGTAAAACATGAAAATTCCATTTCATAGAGTGTAACTGAACCCACAACCCTGTTAACAGTCGCACGCTTGTGCCTCTGCGCCACGACAGGCGTTTCGTTGATAAAGCAAAATCTTTAAATTTAGATTTCCTGATCCCTTCAAGAAAAAAGAGAGGAGGTTCTGGTCACGACAAAATTGTTTTCTTGCGATATAATCCATCCCTCGAATTGATCGAACTCAACCATGGCGCTTACAATCAAAACGCTGCCCCACTACTAAACACGACGGTCTTCATATATTTTGTTATTCTACTTAAATACGTTGAGATGAGTTTGTCTTTAAGTAATCTTAAATTGAGGTTCCAGTTTGACCTATTCTTCGAACAAGGGCTCTTACAACGAGGTCTATGAAAATTGTTATTAAAAAAACATGAAAAAAAAATACTTGATCGTGAATTGCAGAGATAGTGACGCAGAAGCACAAGCGTGCTGTTGTAAACGCGACAGGTTGTCGGTTCAATTCCCTCTCCAGGAAATGAAAATATTAAACATTTATAATAATTAATGTTTAATGTTTACATTTCTTTGCTCTGGTAACAAGGCAAAGCGGCGTTGAGTTCCGCCACCCGCACTCGCAATGAGGCATTAAGCAGAGGCATTAAGTGGGGAACGGAAATGTTGAAAGAGAATGTAGTGTCTACCCCGCTATATGCGGAATAAAGCGTGAAATTAAAAAAAAAGAAATAAATAAAATTGCTCATTATTCATGTATATTATTTCTCGCCACTCAGCGCACAATGCCTTCATATTCAGAGAAAGTAGGGAACGGAGATCTTAACACATTCGCGACCGGCTATTTTTCTAGGTTTCTAATTCTAAGTACGACAAATGTAATGAATTTCTGAAGCTGGTTGCCGCGCAACCATGTATGGCTAAGGGGAGGATAAAAGTATATAATTTGTTTTGAAATATCAATGTTGAAAAAATATAATATAATAATTTTAATGATGTGAATTCACGTCATGGGCCGCGAATGTTTTAAGAGAACGGAGTGTCTTAACATTAGGGTTCTTACGTCTCTTGTCTGTTATAAGCGAGATACAGCATGAAGTCAAAAATGTTTGACCTACTCTTCGAATCAGGGCCCTTACAACCAACTCTGTTGTTATTAAAAACATGAAAATACCCTACCTGATCGTGAATTGTACCTAGTTATGGGAAGTTTGAAGGAATAACAGTTTCTAATGATGTTCTTCATTTAAATCTCTTCTATTTATTATTGTAGTAATAAAAATTTACTTATTAATCAGTGTCCCCGTTGACGCGTTAACAACGCGTTGTCTCTATTTCTTTATAAAAACATGGACGTCAAACCATGATAGTGTGTGTAACATCCATGTTTATTTAAAGTGACGTTTATGATGTAGGCGGCTGCTAGGACGCGTTATTAACGCGTCAACGGGGACACTAATTCAAATAAATATCCCAATTCTTAGTAAATTATAACACTAAATTCAAAGTATTACTATTATCTTCATATATTTCCGTCCAAATACCTCACATCCATGTTAGGCTTAGGTGTACGAGTATATTCGCAAGGGAACGAGATAAAAAGCCGGGATTAGGCTATCGGGCCCGAACACTCTCCTACCAAACTAAGGGCTATTCTGACTTTTATTAATTAACACGTAATGACGATAATGCCACGTCACAGGTTAGGATGGACAGTGGCCAATTTATAAGAAAAGCCAGATTTAGTGAGGGATTTAGTTTGAAAATTTAATATATTTAGATATAACTACATTAAAAACTATAATTTATTTAAGTACATATATAGATATTAAATTATATTTAATATTTTCAATTCCTCGCTCTGGTAACATGGCAAAGCGCGGGGTTTAATTCCGCCACTAACACGCATTAAATCAATTCGGCGGGAATGTGGGGAACGGCAATATTAAAAGTGAATGGAGTGTCTTATTACTAGTTTCTCTTGTTTTCTCTACCTATCCTGCTATGCGCGAGATACAGCATGAAGCTATAGATGTTAATATCTCTGATTACCACGCTAGGGATAAAACAAAGCTAAGTAAGTAAGTAGATATTAATATTGAAAGTTAGGTAGCGTAACTCAACGCCGCCATCTAACTACCTAGACCAGAGACGCTCTTATATTATAAATATAAACCTTCCTGAACGAGATCTAAGCGTATAAACCCATTGTGCATTTATGGTAATGTTTATGTATATACGGAATTTAAAGGCTACTGAAATATTTTAGTGGGGAAACTGAATTGTTGAAAGAGAATGGAGTGTCTTAACACTAGGTTCTTCTTGCCTACCCTGCCATATGCGGTATACAGGGTAAAAGTTAAAAAAAAAAAAAAAATACTATTTAAGGTTTGTATAAATGTATTTTTTTGTTTAGCGTCGCCCTTCATAGGCAGAGACAACCTACCATAAAGCAAGCCTTCCACCTTCCACCTTCCACCTGAAATCGAGACATTATATGCTAAATGGAACTCAACGCCGCCCTTTGCCTAATCACAGCGGTGAAATGATAATATTTTATTTATTTGATTTGATTAATATGAATTAAAATCGAACCCACTACTACCTCCGCGTCAACGATGCCCCACCACGATATCCAAAATTATATAATCCCAAGATATATATTCACAATAAGTAACTAAAAATTTTAATTAATTTTCTCACTTTTATACAATGTACCAATTAAACTTTGTGTTTGTACAATTTTTAACACAACATTATAATCGTTGGAACAACAATCCACACCTCCTCTAGCAAATATTTGATGAGGCGATACCTGCTCGTAAAGGAGCGCGCGCTGTTTCCATTGGTGAAAGTAATCCGAGCGTCGTGATTAAAAATATATATTATTTTTTCTTTTGCATTATTTTGAGCTTTTCAGTCGTTTAGACTTTTTGAGATTCGGTTTTAAAATTGAACGTAGCAGGATTTGTAGCTATTAAATATGACAAACGTATTAAGCGAAATATATTATAAATATTAAAAGTTTAAAAGAATATAAATATTTCTACAGACATGCTAATATAAACCATATAAAGACTTGGTAAAGAACAAGTTAGTGAAGTAAATTATATGGACTAAGTAGACAGAGAGTGGACACCGAAATGACTTTTTAAATAACCCATCCAGCATCGCTAAATGAGCATCGCTTAATATGTATCGCTAAATGTGCAAGATGAAACAAAATTAAAAACTTGCCTCACCATCCAAATATATGAATCAATCAATCTATAAAAATACTTCTATGCAAAATGTGCAAATGCAATTAAAATATAAAATGAACAACTTACCTTTAACTTACTGTAAATCAGTTGTAGGTTCGATTTTCACTTGAGAGACAATTTTTTTACTAGTCCGCTCTAGTAAGACAAGAAATGTTGAGTTCCGCCACAAATTGGCTCAAAATCAGGCAAAAAATTGACAATAAAGTACATTAACTTACACTTAAAAAGCAAAAATAAAAGAATAATGATATTAAATATATAGCTTACCTACTACATAAATAAATAAAACCGTGGTACAACGGACACCCGCTTCCAATATTCTTGAAGGGAGTGTGTATACTGGTGCGGATGATCTCTGCTATTGATATCGTCCAGAATGCATCTAGAGATTTCAATCTAACGACTGTGTACCGCAAACTGCGAACATCACTAATCTAACTTTACAGCGACTGCACAAATAAGGGCTTTATACATACACCATGTTATACATATATTTATATATATTTATATTTTGACGCCTGTTGTGGCGCAGAGGAACAAGCGTACTGTTAACGCGACAGGTTGTGGGTTCGATTCCCACTCCAGTAAATGGAATTTTTGCTTTCCTGGGTTTGGTAACAAGGCAAAGCGTGACATTGAGTTGCCACTCAGCACGCAATACCTCAATTCCAAGTGGGGAAAGGTATGTCTAAACACTAGGTTATCTCTGCCTACCCTACTATATGCTGGATATATAACTATGTATGTATGTATGTATACGAGTATATCCTATCATAGCGCCCTCGGGTAACATTTGACTGTTAATGCAATTGGTTGTGGGTTCGATTTACATTCGAGGATCATACTTTTTACTTCTCACTTTTAGTAAGATATATCGCGGCGTTGAGTTCCGCCATTAACACTGCTACCCTGTTTAATCTTTGAAATTGCTTCTTCCTTTATACCAAGTCAATCAGTCATTACGAACAAATACCTACTCCTTTAATAAAAATAATACACTATATAGCTATATATATCATGAAGTTGAATCAAAACCAAGCCAGCATTTAAAAATAATAAAAAAAAACTGATCACACAATAAAATGAAAGTACGGAGGTGTAATGAAAACTATCGTCAAATATCCCAGACCGGTTATTGACGGGTTGAAATGCATCCCGAGATGAAATCGCTCTTTATGGGCCCCTAATACGTGGGATTAATAGAATGCTTCGAGGTTTTATACTAGTAGAAATGCGGGAATATATTTTTGTAATATAGAGGCCATCACAGTGCAGTGCGATGTGCCTGTAAACGCGATAGTAGTGTGTTTGATTCTCATTTGGGGTAGTGATTATTTATTTATGTAAACATAGTCTACACTAACAAAATAAAAAACAATAAAAGCTTAAAATAAGTACAAGTGCAGCCCATGGGAAGTAATAGTGATGACGGCATGCAAAATTTACACCTACAATATAAATATTAAATACGAACAAATAATATTAATAACAATACAATACAATACATAATACAATACAAATATTCTTATTGCACACAAATAAACAAATAACGTCTGTCATGTGCAGAGACATGCGCATCAAACGGACGTTGAAACTGATCTCCAATCAGGAAACACGCAAGATGCTTTCATCTGCCTGCAACAAAGATGAAATGGTGCCGGAGTTCCGGCACTCAGCACGCAATGCCTTAATTTATGGAAAAGTGGAACGGAATTGCTGTAAGAGAACGGAGTGTCTTAACACTAGGTTCTCAGGTTCCTCTGCCTACTCCCAAGTATGCGGGATGGCAGTGTGAAATTAAAAAAAAAAATAAATAAAATAATAATAATATTAATATAAAACAAATGATATTTATATGAAAATACAAAAATACAACAATGCTTCCAGAACAATATTATTAAAGTGCAGTAAAATACAGATTCATAGTTAATGCATTTCTTGTCACTTAGATCCAAGGACTCAATATTGAATCGTGAAATTGGTGCCTTTAGTCAAATAAATATCTAGATCTACTTTTTGATATAATATTAAAATTTGTTATAATTCGATTCAACTCACAATTATACTTAAAAAGAGCCTTCATTTTTTTCACTGTGGTAATATAAACGCGGTGTTTTAATTACGCCACTCTCAATACATAACGTTGATGGATCCAACGTATTTGGGTCGGAATTTGGAGTACGGAGTATAATAATAGAATTGACACTAGATTCTCTGCCTATTTGTTTAATTTTTATACAAATAGCAAATCAACTAGTTGCTTGTAATCAAGTATCTAAATAACATACATACATACATACATACATAGCTTCACGCTGTATTCCGCATATAGCGGGTAGGCAGAGGAAACCTAATGTTAAGACACTCCGTTCCACTTTCAAGCCGAATTGAGGCATTGCGTCTGAGTGGCGGAACTCAACGCCGCGCTTTGCTCTTGGTTACTAAACCCAGGAAGTGAAATTCTATTTCCTGGAGTGGGAATCGAAACTACAACCTGTCGCGTTTACAGTCGCACGCTTATACCTCTGCGCCACGACAGGCGTTTAGTGCAGATATGAAAATGTTTTTGAGTTATTCGTAATACGTTACTCTTTTATTTAAAATCTAACGCCAATCCAACATCATGGCGCACAGGTACAAGCGTACGACTGAGAACGCGACAGGTTGTGGGTTCGATTCCCACCCAGGAAATGTTAGTATTTTCATTTCTTGGGTTTGTAACAAGGTAAAGCGCGGCGTTGTGTTCCGCCACTAGCACGCAATACCCTCAATTCGGCGGACAGGGGGAACGGAATTGTTGTAAGAGAACGGAGTGTCTTAACACTAGGTTCTCGCGTGAAGAGAAAAAAATCTAAAATATTAATTATAATAAAATACTAACATTCACACTTGTAACAGACATGGTCTAAGTATATCCTGCTCTACATATGAACACGTTTTTTCTATCATTTTCCCTCAAGGAACAAGCAAGAAGTATGACTGTGACCCACTTTAGTAAGCTACGTCAATTAAAATGCAAAAATGTTGATGTTTTACATACATACATATGTTTTGCTAATGAGACGTTGAAGCATGTATTTAGTATATAAAATACGCGAATAACTTTCATACGACTAATAATTTAAATTTTATATTAAAAGAAAATTCATTTTCAAATAAAATGCTCCTAAAGAAGAGGATCGTTTGAGTTATGACCACTTTATCAGCGTCAAAGACGAACCGCCAACATCTTATGATGTGTTCCGGTTCGATGGCATGTAAGCCAGGTTTTCCCTTCCCACCCATCCTTTCCCCAAAATGTGGTGGAGTTCCGATAGCGGACTACTACATTATCCCTCCCTTTCCATCTGTATCCTCTAGGTTGGCAACGCATCTAGTACACCTCTTGTGTTGTAGATGTTCATGGCTTAGTTGCAACCACTTACCATCAGGCGGTCCTCTGCTCGTTTGCCATCCGGTATCCGTAAAAAAAAAAAAAGTAATCTTATTACGAATAACCTGCGAAATGACAAATCAGATCTTAACTAAATTTAAATAGGATCATGCTAGAAGTACTAGCTATCATATTAAAAGAGAATCATCAAATTTGTGTCAGTAAAAGTTATGTGGGAACTATAAAAAAAACTGTTACAATTTATAAAGATGATAAGGCAATAATATAGTAAAGATTTTAACAAGAAAAATTGAACTGATTTCAAATAAAATATTTTACAAAATAGATCACTATCACGAATGACTCAAAAACTCATCAACCTTAGCTAAATTGAAATGTGACTACATCACAACAGAAGCACTAGCTATCATATAAAAAAAGAATCATCACACACATTAAAAAAACAATCGGTTTGAGAACCTCCTACTTTTTGAAGTCAGTTAATAAATATGTATTAACATATTTGTACGTTTTCTAAATACATACGTTTTGCGTTTCCTAAGTGTGTGATTAACTCTTTGAAAATTTTCAAAAATTTAATAAACAGCATTCTGGTAAGTTTTGTTTTTTTTTTTATTGATAACGGACGGCAAACGAGCAGAAGGACCACCTGATGGTAAGTGGTTACCTTCGCCCATAGACATCTACAACACCAGAGATGTTGTAGATGCGTTGCCAACCTAGAGGATACTGATGGAAGGGGGGACAATGTAGTAGTCCACTATCAGAACCACCACATTTTGGGGAAAGGATGGGTAGGAAAGGGGAAAATCTAGCTTACATGCCATCGAACCGGAACACATCATTAGATATTTGGCGGTTCGTCTTTGACATGATAGTGGTCGCGAGCCAGTCGGAGGACGAACCTCCTACCACCTAACAAAGTTTGGCAAGACCAAACTATTGTTCTTCAAAATAATCTTTGGGTAGCAGTTTGTAAAAACCTCTCTACAAAGATACTAACAATATAAATAAGTTGTAAGAAGCGTATAAGAATTTCAACGCAGCTGGATATAGACCGCATAGCTTAGCGGTCAAAGCGCTTGAACGATTGCCTCTTGGCACAGGTTCGATTCCTGTTACGTTCAAATTTTTATACGTTTTCTAACTATGTTTTTTTTGTTTCCTAAGTGTGTGATGTAACATTTTAAAAATTCAGAATATATTTATTAATAAACCTAAGGCACCTAGTCCAATTAGGCTTAAATAACCACGCCCAGTATCAAAATACAAAGCTACATAGAAATTTACATGAAACCTACAAGCATCGGATATCTCATCGAGATCAGCTCTGACGTTACACATCATATTACATTCGATCTTTGCATCTGACGTACAGTCAGGAAAGGAAATAGAACTCGCAAGGATACTAAATATACATGTAATTCTTATCATTGTTATTTTTAAAGTTTTAGTTTTTTTATGGTTTGCGAGCAAATAAAATTAGTTGGAGGAAGTGATTTTATTAATTCATTATCATTTTTCCACTCTGGTAAGACATTGACAGTGAAAACATTGCTTTTTCAGTGGAAAATCTCAATCCTAGACTTTACCTTACAAAAGAGAGGCAATAAAGAAATATAAACCTTACGCAGCTACTGAGTTTAAAGTTAGTATACATTTTTTTAGCTTCACGCTGTATCCCGCATGCAGGGTAGGCAAAGGGAACTTGAGAACCTCTCAGATATTATGACACTCTGTTCTCTTTCAATAATTCCGTTCCCCACTTTCCACCGGATTTGAGACATTTGAGAAACGCTTGTTGTGGCGCAGATGCACAATTTTACGACTGTAAAGGCTACAGGTTGTGGGTTCGATTCCTAATCATGGAAATGAAAATTCTAAATAATATTCCACTCAGCACGTATACATTTAAAGCGCATAAGTTACTAAGTGACTAACAATAACTTACAGGCGAAACTTTTTAGCCATAGAAAACTTAAGCATATAGAACAATATAAGCAATATAAGCATATGTAACTGTAGAAAAGCACTAAGAGAGAATTCCTCGAAATTCCTACGAAAACGACCAAAAAACGAGATTTTATATTTTATAGTCCACACAAACAAAGTCAGAAGGCACAGCCAGTATCCAAAGCAATACAAAATTGCTTTCATTTATCAAAATAGCATATCACAAGCGTGTCACAAACCGACTTCAACAGTTACACTTCAACACTTCTACACTAGTTACTCCATTTTGAAACTCAATAACGAACAATTGGTGTCGTCCGATCACTGGAGGGTAAGGATTCAAATCTGCATAACTATATGAACGTTCGACGTTAGTTGTAACAAGCGTGCCTTATAAATGCTAACAATGCCTGAATTTGAACGGCTCGGTGTGGTATATTTGATTTTAACAAACGTCATATTGAAATGTATATATGTTTCAATTTAACCTATTTTAGAAAAAAGGGGGTCCTCAATCGGACTGTATTTGTTTTTGTGTTAAAGATACGCGGTAATCTTTTTGGATACGGGCTGAACCACTTTTGGTGATCCTTTTTTTTATAAGATAGCTAGTATTTCTGATAGTCCCATTTAGTTTTAGTTAAGATCTGACGTGTAGTTTTTGAGTTATTCGTAACAATGTTAATTTTGTGTAATTTTTCCAATAAAATTATTGGAAGTCGGTTTCTTTTTTTTGTTAAAAACTTAATTATATAATTTCTCGCAATTTAGATATTTCTTGCGACTTCAGTCTATTGGTATCTTTTGTATTTTTTTTGTTCAGTTTTATGCCTTTTCCCACATAGCTAGAGAGAACCTAATGTCAAGACACTCCGTTCCCCACTTTCCGTCTGCATTATCCCATGAAAGTGGAGAAATTAATAATTCTCCTGACTAAGAATTGAATCTAAAGCCAATAAGTGTTTAAAGTCAGACTACCCGGTGTCCCGCTGCACCGCGATGTCCTCAAGTAATATAATCCTAAAATAATCAATAAACAAACCTGTGCTACGTATGTTATTAAATTTCTATATATTTTCTATATATAAATATAAAATACCACCACCCTCTATCATTTCCTTCTTAAAAACATTGCCCAATAAGGGAAGGGCAGTTCTAAAGAAGAAAACTCGACTAATCCTCTCGAGATGAAAAAGTGGAAAAGATATAAAAGCTGGCGAGTAATCGATCCACCGAATAGAGTTAGTATGGCAAAGTGTTGTGTGGAGCAATTTATGAGTGAAGCGATGTATTTATTTAGCTTTACGCTGTATCCTGCGCATAGCAGAGTAGGCATAGGGAACCTGGGAACCTGTAGTTAAGACACTCCGTTCTCTTTCAACATTTCCGTTCCCCACTTTCCGCCAGACTGAAGCATTGTGTGCTGTGGCGGAACTCAACGCCACGCTTTGCCTTGTTACCAGACCCAGGAAATGACAATTTTAAATATTATTCAAAATTTTCATTTCCTGGAGTAGGAACTGAACCTACAACCTGTCGCGTTTACAGCCGCACGCTTGTGGCTCTGCGCCACGACAGGCGTTATAAATAACATTATTTATCATTAAAGCTTTTAATTAAAAGAAAATTCTTCAATTAAATCGGATTGAAAATGTTACTTTTGGGTTTCGTTCGGAAGTTTATTTATATTTAATTTTAAATGTTTAACTTTTGTTCTTTCATCGCACTCAATGTATTTAAGTGTGTGACCAATGAAGAAAAAAATAGTTAAACACTCAAATCGTTCAAGCTGTATAAAAACTTTCACAGACTATTTTTTTTTTTTTTTTTTTTATAATGCAGGGTCCCTCTGACATAATCAGAGACTTTGTAAAAACACATTTAAAAACAACAAATACAACAATTTAAGGGCCTAAAAATTCAAAATTTTGACTACAATAAAATTCATTAATTAAACAAATTGTTCAACAAATACAATAATTTCCACACAAAAATTCCATCTCATTCACACCCTATTTTATATTCGCATCTATAACTTTTCTACACACACTGACGCAATACTTTAAAAATGCCTCCCTAGTTTCCGAATTTTTTAATAGTACACACAGACTATTGAGAAACATAAAAATTGATTCCATTATACTGTATGCCTTAGTCTATTTTTTTAAAATCCATGTAGTAACTTTTGAAACATTACCGAAGAGCAACGATTCCTAACATAAGTACGTCTTTCATGCGCTATCAATATCCTATTTGGGAAATATAGAAACACAATTTCAAACATCAAAAATAATAGTTTCTAAATTTTATTTCAAATACAGTCATCTCAGTCAGTCAGTCAGTCAGTCAGTCAACCGCTGTTACGGTTCTAGTATAATTTACTTATAGTATTAGAATTCTAAGATATTTAAAAAAAATAGTAGAGCAAAAAATTCAATGAATATTTGCGAAACATCAAAAATTTTTTTTTTTTAAAGAATTACACGTAACTTTCAATATTTAAAAAAATAGACCTTATGATTCAATTACACAAAATCTTTATATAATACATTATAGCATATATACTATTCTGATATATAAGCTATAATACTGCAAAGTTTCATCTACATCCGTTCAGTAGTTTTTTCATGAAAGACCAACAAACATCCATGTTTCACAAAATTTCATTTCTTTCGTCACTTGTACCACACACAGCGAGTTAGAAGCTGAATACTCGCGGGTTTTAGGTAACAGATGGCAAGTGATGGAATTATTATCGTGGCTTATAATTTATTTTAGTCATTTATACTTACTTAACTTACAACTTACACTGCACTGACGCTTGGTGAAATATATTTGTGGGAAATAAAAAGTTTTACGTACTTTTGAGTACTGGAAATAAGTTTGCTTTTAAAGTAACTTAAATATTGTACTTATATTTAATAAAATAAAACAAAATTGTTGGCAATACTTTTGTAAAATCTTTTGTTCCAGATAAAGCTTTATTTTAACGTTATCAATTAGTTAAGAAACATCGTGAGGCAGTTAGTTCGATCTCCACTCGGGGGAATCATTATTATTATTATTATTTTTAACTTCAAGCTGTATCCCGCATATAGCAGGGTAGGCAGAGGGAACCTGAGAACCTAGTGTTAAGACACTCTGTTCTCTTACAACATTTCCGTTCCCCACTTTTCGCCAGATTGAGGAATCGCGTGCTGAGTGGCGGAACTCAACGCCGCGCTTTGCCTTGTTACCAGACCCAGGAAATGTAAATGTTAAATATTATATTACTTAATATTTTTATCTCCTGGAGTGAGAATCGAATTTACAACCTGTCCCGTTTACAGTCGCACGCTTATGCCTCTGAGCCACGAGGTCTCCAATTAATAAATTTAATTCTAGCAAGGTTGTGGGTTCGATTCCCACTCCAGGAAATGAAGTATTTTCATTTTCTGGGTTTGGTAACAAGGCAAAGCTCCCGAGTTCCGCCAATAAACACGCGATGCCTCAATCTGGCGGAAAGTGGGGAACGAAATTTTTGAAAAAGAACGGAGTGTCTTAGCACTAGGTTCTCAGGTTCCCTCTGCCTACCCTGCTATATGCGGTATACAGAGTGAAGTTAAAAAAAAATCAACTCATATTATGATATGAATGTAGCATCACTTCCTTCTCATACAGCTACCGGTAATGACAGAAACTCGGTCAAGCCTGACAAAGCAAATAGCTTTTAGAATAAACTGAAAATAGAAAAAATCACGCGTGTTCCCTTTGTATGCACTGTTTTGTGAGTTTGAATTTTTACATCAATTTAAAAAAATAATATACGATGTACCTTTTTCAACCTATGTCACCAAAGGAGGTTCCCAATTCATTTGTTTTTTTTTATAAACTATAAGTGTGCCAAATTTTATGCGCCTCCGACCGCGTAATTTTCGTAAAAAAGAATCCAAAGTTTTTCTTTTTTTTTTAACTTCACGCTGTAGCCCGCATATAGCAGGGTAGGCAGAGGGAACCAGAGAACCTAGTGTTAAGACACTCCATTCTCTTTCAACAATTCCGTTCCCCACTTTCCGCCGAATTGAGGCATAGCGTGATGAGGGGCGGAACTCAACGCCGCGCTTCCAAAGTTTCCAAAGTTTTTGCTTCACGTATTTATATATAGATAGTGAGAAGAAGTGCAGAATGCTATTTTTTTTTTTAAATAATACATAAGAAGTATATTAAATTAATAAAAAAAATGTTACACACACAACCATGCGTTTGACATCCATGTTTATGAACAATAAAGTGATATATAAATTGCTAAAGACAACGCGTTATTAACACGTCAACGGGGACACTAATATACATACATAGATATATTCACGTATGTCCTAAAGCTATATTAATAACCAACATCATATGGTCTAACAATTATCCATCCAAGTCCATATAAAGTTCCTTTAACTAACTTTGACAAGTAGAAACTACACGTAATTCCTATTCTAATTAGTCTACAAGAGAATTTTGAGCGTAAAACTTGATAACTTCAATTAGCTGTCAATGTGGAGTATAATTCATATGAGAGGTACAGTTTCAATATTCAATTATTTGGGAAACAGTTTTCAATTGGGCAGAAAGTGGGGAACGGAGAGTCTTAATACTAGGTTCCCAGGATACCATTACCTACCCTTCTATATGCAGGATACAGCGTGAAGCCAAAAAAATACTGTCTATGTGGAGTATAACTCATTGAGAGGTACAGTTTCAATATTCAATTATTTGGGAAATAATTTTCAATTCAGCGGAAAGTGGGGAACGGAGAGTCTCAATACTAGGTTCCCAGGTTCCCATTACCTATCTTTCTATAAACAGGATACAGCATGAAGCGAAAAAAATGCTGTCTATGTGAAGTATAATTCATTGAGAGATACAGTTTCAGGATTGAATTATTTGCCAAATAATTTTTATTTCATTTATTAGATTCATCAGTAGTAATTGAATCAGTGAGTGCAGAAACAACGTGAGTCACAAAAAATGCAAAAATTCGTAATCGATTTAAACTAGCTTAGAAAGCTTGCTTATACACTTATTTCTCCCTCCTGCAAAATTTGAAAATCTGGACGTACGTTCTTTCTGCACTCACTGATTCAATTACATTCGACATAATTTTACAATAGCTTTCTTTTAGCTCCACTTCGGAGGGAACCTGAGAACCTAGTGTTAAGACACTCCGTTCTATTTCAACACTTCCATTCACCACTTTCCGCCGTATTTAGGCATTGCGTACTGAGTGGCGGAACTCAACGCCGCGTTTTGCCTTGCTACCCAACACAGGAAATGAAAATACGAAAAATTATATAAATCTTTCATTTTCTGGAGAGGGAATCGAACCCACAACCTGTCGCGTTTACAGTCGCACGCTAGTGCCTCTGCGCCACGACAGACGTCTACTACTAACTATAATATACAAAACAAATCATCAGATTGGCTCTTCCAGTAAAAACTTTTACAGTAACACACATAATAAAAAAATATAGTCGAATTGCTAACCTCCTTAAAATAATATTATACCCATTATAATAAGAATCGAACCCACAACCATTCGGGTTTACAGTCACTGTACCACTGAAACGCGATGGTTTAATAATTATTTTAATAGTACAACCATTCTATTTAATTGATATTCCTAGGTGGCTGACTCCACCCACGTATGTACTTGACGTAAGTTACTTGCGATAAGTTTTGGATTTTGTAACTGTAGAGCTAATTTCACTTTGAGGTTGTGAGGTGTTGAAGTTTTAAGTGTGGGGAACGAAAGTTTTATATATTTTTAATATATTTTGGTAAAAAATTGAAAGAAGGCTATCATGGCGTGGTAGAAGTGAGTCTGACTGTAAACATACTTACATACATAGCTTCCCACATATATCAGGGTAGGCAGAGGGAACCTAGTCAACATTACCTAGTAAGACACTCCGTTCCCCACTTTCCGCCGGATTGAGGCTGTGCGCGCTGAGTGGAGGATCTCTACAAGAAAATCCAAAAAAACCCAGGAAATGAAAAATTCCATTTCCTGGAGTGAGAATCGAAACCACAACCTGTCGCGTGTACAGTCGCACGCTTGTGCCTCTGCGCACCACAGGCGTTACTGACTGTAAACGCGACTGATTATTGATTCGATTCAGTAAAAAGTTTATGCGGTAAAACACTAAAAAAATACAGTGGAATTAAGAACCCCCCCTTTTTTATGTTGGTTAAAAATTAAATGTACATCATTCCGCTTCTAACAAAGATTTACATCGACTTATTTAAGTTCAAGAAATGGAAAAATCATTTCAATATCTAAAGTTACTAAGGCATAAATTTCATATTTCAATCTTAATATAGTGTTTGAAATAGCGGTAAGCGATATTCTTCAGTATAAGAATCTTAAAATTTGAACCGCTTCACTTCAAATTTCAGTAAAAAAATATTAAATATGGATAGAATTTAGTATTTTCATTTCTTGGGTTTGGTAACAAGGCAAAGCGCGGCGTTGAGTTCCGCCACTCAGCACGCAATGCCTCAATTTGGCGGAAAGTGGGGAACGGAAATGTTGAAAGAGAATGGAGTGTCTTAACACTAGGTTCTCTGGTTCCCTCTGCCTACCCCGCTATATGCGGGGTACAGCGTGAAGTTAAAAAAAAATGGATATCGTTATTTAACTTTTCATAGGATTAGACATAATTTTGAACTTAATATATACATATATATAAAGGAATTTACGGAATGATGGCCAGACAAGATACAGGTGAAATAACTGACCCTACAAAGCTTAAATTTGATATATTAGCACTTTGGGGGGAGTTAGAGAAGAACTAAGAAAGTAATACTCAAAATCGTTTTAGGTATTACAATTTATGCAAACAAAGTCACAAGATACAGCTAGTGCTACTACAATTTCGTCCTTATGTCGAATTAAGTCTCTTATTAGGTATATAGTGTAGATTCTATTCCCAGTTGATGTAAATAATGCTTCCTTTATTTTGTTCAGTTTTTTTATTCCCCTATCGCACCCCATCCTTTCCCCAGAATGTGGTGGTTCCGATAGCGAACTACTACATTGTCCTCCCCTTCCATCTGCATCGTCTAGGTAGGCAACGCATTTACAACACCTCTGATATTGTAGATGTCTATGGGCGAAGGTAGCCACCTACCATCAGTCCTTGGTACATGGTCCTTCTGTTCGTTTGTTATCAATAAAAAAAAAATTCTTTCACGCTTAAACTACTGAACGAATCACGATGAAACTTTACAGTCATATACCCTATACATAAGAATAACACATAGGGCACAATTTATAATAATATTTTGTAACTTGGTCATAATATCAATAAATTGAACACAAATTGTAAAACATATAGTCCTTAACGAAATCAGTAAAAAAAAAACATTAACGACTTTATTTATTTAACCATTAATTAACCATAAATTATGTATCACAGAAACATATCACACTAAATAATAAATGGGCATAAAGAAATTAAAAAAACAAAACTCAGGACTATACTGAAAGATTACCTCATACGTTCATGTAAATTGATTCTAAACTTTATAACCTTAGTAATAAAATTTAAAATTGCTTGATATTTTATCTCTCATGTCTTTTTTTGGGTAACAAGATAACATCTGTTTAAAAGAGAATATATTAGTTATTATTACTAATGAATGAAGTGCGATTTAAAACTTTTTTTAATTCCTAATGAGCTTGTTTTTTTTTTTATTGATAACGGATTTGGCAAACGAGCAGAAGGGACCACCTGATGGTAAGTGGTTACCTGGTACATAGACATCTACAACACCAGAGATGTAGATGCGCTACAACCTAGAGGATACTGATGGAAGGGGGACAATGTAGTAGTCCACTATCAGAACCACCACATTTTTGGGGAAAGGATGGGTGGGAAAGGGGAAAATCTGGCTTACATGACATCGAACCGGAACACATCATTAGATATTTGGCGGTTCGTCTTTGACATGATAGTGGTCGCGAGCCAGACGGAGGATTTTGTATTTGTGTATTTGCTTTGGGTTAACTTTTTTTAATATGTTCTTTATCGTTTTGTTACAAAACTAATACATAATATGTGATTATTAAAATGTCGTGCCTTATCGCGGCGCAGAGGCAACGCGACAGGTTGTGGGTTCGATTCTCACTCCAAGAAATTGAATTTTTCATTTCCTGGGTTTGGTAACAAGGCAAAGCGCGGCGTTAAGGTCCACCACTCAGCACGCAATGTCTTGAATTTGGTGGAAAGAGAAGACCAGAGTGTCTTGACACTTGACCTTGCTATGATCAAGCGAGAAGCTGAAAAAGTAATCACTATTGGGATAAGTGATCTAAAACTGAATTTTTTTTTAGCTCCCTTGTATTTGCTTTAGGTTGACATTTTTTTAATATGTTTTTATCGTTTTGTATATATGAAATTACTGACTGTAATTGCGACTTTGGGTTCGATTCCCACTTGGGAGTAAGACTATAATTAAATTATATTACCAAAAAACAACTTTAGATGTGATTGGTTGCGGGTTCGAATCCCATTGGGGGAATGATTTAAATTATTTTCATTTCTCCGCTCTAGTAAAGTATAAAGCGGCATTGAGTTCCGCCACTCAACGTGTAGTGTCTTTATCAAGTGAAACTACTTTCCTGTCTAGCTGTAAACACGGACTATTGTATGGAGGTCAAAAGTTCCGAATACTAAAATGTACGCGATTAGTCTGGTTAAAATAGTTTCATTTAATATGTGAAAAATCACCAAAACCACAAATCTCATTACACAATGACTTAAATTCGGACGGAGAGTGAAGAATAGAGTGTCTTGACACTAGCCTCTCTCTAAGTACTCGACTATGTGAGAAAAGACGTGAAGTAGACAAAAAACACTTCTGTCTGTTACACTTGTTACCTTTTTTTACAAAAAATCAAATGACACTATTAAAGTCTAATGAAGATGTATACATCTGTCGAAGTTAACGACAAATAATAAATTTGAGAAGTAACAATGTATATTTGACGTTGATAAGCCATGTGACTTTAAATGTAATCAAAATAAATATAGGGCCTCTAGTCCTTACGCGTTGCCTTAGTAACGGATATGTAATTTTTTTTTAGTTTCACGCTGTATCCCGCTTATAGCAGGGTAGGTAGAGGTAACCTGAGAACCTAGTGTTAAGACACTCCGTTCCCCATTTTCCGCCGGAATGGTGGAACTATACGCCTCGTTTTTCCTTGTTACCAAACCCAAGAAATGAAAAATTCCATTTCCTGGAGTGGGAATCGAACCCACAACTTGTCGCGTTTACAGTCGCTCTCTTAAAAATTAATAATTATTATACCATCTAATACTTTATTCTTACAGTCTAACCAAAATTTAAATTATAATTAATATTAATATGTAATATCTCTCATATGCCTCAGTTGAAACAATAGAAATGTTTTCCTCACCACGAGTATGTGGTCTCATAAGAAAGCTCTTTGAGATTTCGCCACTTTTCATTTCAAAGCGAAATTTAGGCTTCAAAGTCCTTTGTAATGTATTCCCCCTTCTATCTAAGCAATGTACGTCGAAAACTAGATTTATAGTTACATTTCTGTCTGTCTGTCTTTTATGTTTGGAAAATATGATAGATATTGTCAAGAAAATCAGTTTTGAAACGCGCTTTTGGGATTATATGCATGGTTTTGTTGTTGATATAAACTAGGTGGATGCTGTTATTTTGTTTAAGGCGGACTGTAAACCATATATAACCGCCTGTCGAGGAAGGGAGGCAGGATCAGGTCACGACAGGTTGTGGCCTCGAATCCCACCTGCGAGTCACGGCATAGTTTTCTACTTCCCTGGGTTTGGTAATAAGGCAAAGCGCGGTTGATTCCACAAATAACAATGCAATGCCTCAATTTGGCGGAAAGTGAGGAACGGAAATGTTGTAAGAGAACGGAGTGTCTTAACACTAGGTTTTCAGGTTCCCTCTGCCTACCCAGCTATATGCGCGATACAGCGCAAAGTTAAAAAAAAAATAGCTTATAACAAAAAGAAAGCCGATTTCAAAGAAAATACACTTAAAAGTACAATTATTACGAAAAACTCAAAAACTACTAAATTTAAATGGTAGCACATCAGAAGCTATCTATCATATAAAAAAAGGATCATCAAAATCGGTTTACTCAGTAACAAGATATGCGGTAATACACATAACAAAAAGAAAAAACAACCAAAATCAGAACCTCCTTGTCCTTTTATAAAATCTATTAAAAAATCTATTTCATTATCAAAATACTGTTTTCAAATATTACATACATACATATATACATAGCTTAATGCTGTACCCCGCATACAGCAGGGTAGGCAGAGGGAACCTGAGAACCTAGTGTTAAGACACTCCGTTCTCTTACAACGTTCCCCACTTTCCGCCGAGTTGAGGCATTGCGTGCTGAGTACCGGAACTCAACGCCACGCTTTGCCCAGTTACCAAACCCAGAAAATGAAACATTTCTTAAGTGAGAATCGAACCCACAACCTGTCGCGTTCACAGTCGCACGCCTGTGCCTCTGCGCGAATTGATATCTCCTTATGATAAAAAAAACAAGATACTAATAAAAAATAATTTATTGCTAAAACACTCCGTTCTCTGCTACGGCACTTTTTGTACTATCAAAACGGAGAAATAAAACAAAATTAAATATAATTAATCTTTCCCTAAAGCGAGAATCGAACCCACGACGAACCGAGTCAGAAGCTGTCCCACTGCGCCATGAGGGCCTCAAACTAAAATAACTTATACCAAAAATCTAATCGATAGTAACACTAAAGTACCCTGTATCCCCTGAGCCCCTAATAGTATAAGCTAAGTAATAATTTCAAAGTGAAAAACTTTTAAGCTAGAAATAGATGCTAAAAAAGCGAATGGACTTAATGCATTTTAAAGATCGTAAAAATATCTTAACTCTAGTAAAACAAAACGCGGCGTTGAGTTCCGCCACTTAACTTATAATGTCTCGAATTCGGGTAGAAAGCGGCGAACGGAGTGTCTTGACACTAGGTTCACTTTGACTATAGTGAAGTTATAATTAATAATTAATATATATATTAGACACTGCTTTTTTTTGGTTCACGCTGTATCCCGCATACATCTGGGTAGGCAAAAGGAACCTGAGAACCTAGTGTTAAGACACTCTGTTCTCTTTTTTTCATTTACATTACCAGTCCCCACAAGTGGGAAACTACTTTTTTATGACTTTAAACCATTTTTAGTTTAGTATTTTCATTTTCTGGGTTTGGTGTTATCAAAGGTGTTAGGCAAAGCGCGGCATTGAGTTCCGCCACTCAGCACACAATGCATAAATTCGGCGAAAAGTGGGGAACGGAGTGTCTTAACACTAGTTTCTCAGGTTCCCTCTAGGGGTAGGCACCCCGTTAAGTGTGGGATACAGCGTGAAGCTAAAAAAAATTGTAAAAATAACAAAAAAAAATAAACTAAGTAACATTATACATACATAAAGAGCCATTAACACCTATTTTAACTTCACATAATGAGGTTAAAACGAGGCATTCTGTCACGCTCTACACATTAACAACTGACAATAAACTAAATTACTTTCCACGATTTACTGTACGTACTCACTTTTGTAGCATCTTAGATGTTTTTTTATTTAAATATACTAAAATTTTACTATTTTATGAGACCAATCGTGCCGCAGAAGCACAAGAGTGCGACAGGTTCGATTCCAACTCCAGGGAAATGAACATATTAAATACTTACCTACATAGCTTCACGCTGTATCCCGCATATAACAGGGTAGGCAGAGGGAACATAGTGTTAAGACACTCCGTTCCCATTTTCCGCCGAATTGAGGCATTGCATGCTGAGTGGCGGAAGTAAACTCACGCTTTGCCTTGTTAACAAACCCAGGATATGAAAAATTTCATTAAATTACTAAATATTAATATCTCGATACAGGTTCTCGGGTTCAAAGGAACCCGGTCCTTTGGAAGACTTGCGTGGGGACACAGGTCCAACACGTAGAGGCCCCTTTGAGACAACAATATTTTTAATCTGACGCATTGACCGGGATCCATCTCTGAGTAACCATAGGTAATTGCTCAAAGATGGTCACCGGTCAATGCGTAGGAGCTATGGAACATATGAAAAACTAAAATAGGGCTATGGAATGGAGTTTGGATGGACTAAGTACTGGGCTATTGATTGAGACTACCGGACGTCCGCCTTTTCAAGTCTCAAATTGAAAGGTTAGGTTAAATATTAATTATTATTAAACATTTATAATAATTAATATTTAGTATTTTCATTACCTCGCTAAAGCAAAGCGCGGCATTGAGTTTCGCCACTCTACACGCATAACCTCAGTTCGGCGGAAATTGAGGAACAAGAGTGTTTTAACACTAGGTTCTCAGGTTCCCTCTGCCTATCCTGCTATGTGCGGGATACAGCGTGAAGCTAAAAAAACACATTGAGTGGCGGAACACAATACCGCGTTTTCTCTTTAAAAACAGTAATGAAAATAAAATTTAAAAGAAAAACATTTACAATCAATCTCAGCTATATTATAAATACATACGTTTCTTTGTAGTGAGTTTCGAAGTATAATTATTTTTTTGATAAACGACCAAATAATAAAGTAAAACAAAACAATTACTCTGAAAAGGCTTTCAAAATACACTTATGAGCAAATATTTAAGCCTGCCTTATTTACCATTCTCAATGCTTCAATACAACCTATATAAACCTATCAGACCATCTCTTACAAGTACTGAGGCCTAAAAAAAGTACAAAACGTATGAATGTAGGAAATGAATGCTTATATCAATATAGTATAATTCAAATTCCCGCTTTAGTGTCGAGAGACTTAGTTGACAACTTTCACGAGACATTGCGTGTTATGTGGCGGAACTCAACGCCGCGTTATATCTTACCGCAGAAGAAATGAAATTATTTACTTACTTACGAGTAACTTCACATTTTATCCTTAGCGCGGTAGTCAGAGAGAACGGAGCGCCAAACGCTACAGTCCCTGGATATTTTATATGCAGAAATGAAATTAGTTTAAATATAATCATTCCCTCGAGTGGGATCGAACCCAACCAATCGCATTTACAATCAGACACTTCTACTGCGCCACGATGGTGTCTATATTATATAATTATTATTTCTTTTGTGTTTTTTAGCTTGACGCTGTATCCCGCATATAGCAGGGTAAGCAGAGGGAACCTGAGAACCTAATGTTAAGACACTCTGTTCCCCACTTTCCGCCGAATTTACATAAAATTAAATATTATATAATATGACTATAAAAATATCCTGAGATCCGTTTAAATGCTTTTAAAGGCTATTCATAATACTAGCTACGAGCGACGGTTATTTTTAATGAAACTCCATACAAAATAGAGCTCATAATGTGATGCATTTCTTTATACAAACTGGTCGGAGCCAAATAAATGATGGCAGGGTTTTTTAATAAGCGAGGAAATGGTTGAGGTTAACGTGAAATTTTATTAAGCCTATAGTGTGGTGTATAAATTGTTGAAATTGGATTAGTTTGCCATTATGTCTTTAAAGTGATTTTTTTCAATTTGTAGGAATTTGAATGTTAATGTAACGAAAATGCGTCACGATAGTGTAACAAACACATAAATATGTAAAGGAGAATGAAATAGAAAATATATTACTTAGTAATAGTTCATTTCTTCAAAGTGAAAATATGAAAATTGCATAATATGTAATATTTTCCATTAAAATATGAATTTATTTAAGTTAGATAAAAAAATATAAAAATTGTAAATCATATACTCCTGATAGTCCAAATTCATCTTACTCTCTTACTTCAGTTTCGACATTCATCAAGGAATATCGATTTCGGACGAAAATATAGAACGGAGTGTCTTAACATTAAATTCTCTCTGACTGCCCTCCTATACAAAAACAAACATAAAAAACAAGTAGAACTAAGATACTTGGCGCAGAGGCACAAGCGTGCGACTGTAAACGCCACAGGTTGTGGGTTCGATTCCCGCTCCAGGAAATGTAAAATGTAGTATTTTCATTTCTTGGGTTTGGTAACAAGGCATAGCGCGGCGTTGAGTTTCGCCACTCAACACGCAATGCCTCAATTCGGCGGAAAGTGGGGAACGGAATTGTTGAAAGAGAATGGAGTGTCATAACACTAGGTTCTCTGGTTTCCTCGGCCTACCCTGCTGTATGCGGGACATATACAGCGTGAAGTTAAAAATAAAGAACTAAGATTCTTATACCTCATACAATAAACAATAACTTTTTAAGTACATATTTCCTTTGTCAAACACAAAACGCCATCTGAATATAATAACTTAATGTAAAATATTACGTTGTTTTATCCTCAAAGCTGAAAAACATGATACAAAATTTAGATGGTCGGATAAGCAAATCAATTTAGATGTAACACCGTGACTAACGCTCGCATCCATGTTATCTTAGATATTCATGGAAGCCTCTTATCAGTTTCAAAAGCTTTACACATATAATAATGCATTCTTTCACATTTGTTGGTTCCAAAATAATATGGCCCCAAAAGGAGCTTTTTTTGTGTAATAATCAAATTTATTTTTCGTGTGTTTTGTTTTTGGAAAAGGCTGTTTTGTTTGTATGTGCTTAATAAATGAATAGATTTAGAACCATCTTTTAAGCATTTTTTTTTAAATAGTGCATATTTTACCTAGTGTAAGTCAAAGTCAAAGTCAAATATTTTATTCAAAATAAGAAGTTACAAGCTTAATTTTTTGAACATCAAATAATTTGCCACCGGTTCACTAAATTTAATCAGACCTGACCCTCAGACCTGAGAAGAACCGGCGCAAGAAACTCAGCGTTATTTTTTTTTTTCGTCAATGGTTTACAATTATTTATTAGTGGCAATGATACATTTGAAACAGACTGGAGCGAGCATTTCATTCCCAAGGTGTGTTATCATTTATAAGACACTCCATTTTCAACTTTCCACCTGAATTCGAAACATTGTGTATTCAGTGGCGGAAATAAACGCCGCACTTTGTCTTTCCAAAGCGAAGAAATAAGTATAATTAAAATATGATCATTACCCTGAGTAGAAATCGAACGCACATTCATTGCGTTTATAGTCCAATTCTATTCCAATACCCCACGACGGCTTCAATAATAATAAAATATTATCAACTATTCTAATTCAGTGATTTATATATTCAGTTATATAATACAATACTCACTGTTTGTCTGTACCCAATTTATTTCTCTTCTTACAACCAGGTGTAGTCGCTACGCCTATTGTAAAGTCACTTTTCCCTATTTGTAAAATCTGCCGCCTTTTTATAGCATTTAGTTAGTTACATCATCATATTTATTACTTCTCTACCCCCTTGTTTTAACTAAACCCAAAACTCATATCTCCCTATATCTAGGAAGAAAAAAAGAGTGTGTAGCAGTGGCGAGGCGTCAATATAACTCGATTCCCACCGGCTTGCCTAACTTTTCAAAGTACAAGTATGAGACCTAAAAAAAACAAGGCGGGACACCTAAAAAAAAAGGTCGCCAGGAACATATTGGGCATAAAATTGCAAATAAACAAGCAATACCTTGACATCCTATGCCGATTTTCCTAAATATATCGGCTTCCCTAAAAATAACCGGATTCCCTAAATGTATATACCGGCTTCCCTAAACACATACCGGCTCTCCTTAATGGCCAGCTTTCCTAAATGTATATACCGGCTTCCCTTAATGTACCGCCCTACTAAAATTTTCACCACTCACTACTGGTGTGTAGTGACTAGGCACTCCGTTCTTCATATTCACTGTACTATTTCTACAATAAAAGTCTCCTCATTCAAAGTATTCCTTTAGTTTCACCTGATTTCATTGACGTTCTATCAATCGTAAAAGCTAAACAATACCTGATAAAAGCTTCATATCAAAGCGAACTTGTACTCGTATAGTATCATAAAGTTGGTGTAGAAGCGTTTTTATTAGAAAAAACTAGACTTAACCCAGCTAAGTACGTTGATTTTTGAACGTGAGGGTAGCCTGTTCAAATCCTACTAAAATTGATTTTGTGCTTTCGTCTGTTCTTAGGCAAAATTATTTCTATGTTTGACAGAGAATTGAGAGCTAAGTGATATGACACTAAGTTTTCACTCACTCACACAGGATAAAAAAACTAAAATAGATTCTTAAAAAAGTTATCGATATATATATATACATATATATTTATTTATTTTAGCTTCATGCTGTATCCCGCATATAGCAGGTTAGGCAGAGGGAACCTGAGAACCTGAGGCATTGCGTGGTGAGTGACGAACCTCAACGTCGCGCTTTGCCTTGTTATCAAACCCCGGAAATGAAAATACTAAACTTTTACATTTTCTGGAGTGGGAATCGAACCCACAACGTCGCGTTTAACCCACTTAAAAAAAGAAAATAGTTCTCGATTCGACTATATTTTTTTTATAAATAAATTATAATTACCTAAAAACTATAAGATTTTTGAACAATTTAAAAAAATATCATGCCTTTTTTTATTTACAACTACCTAATACAATTACAATTATACTTTAACAATTCAAAAGGGTTATATATTTTTTTAATATATATTTTTTATAAAATAAGCCCTTGCCTTACACCTGTTTTGTATAAGTAAAAATTCGATTGGCAGCCGACAGCCCGCTTTCGCCTGTCATTTCGCATTTTTGCGAGTGTCATCTTTATAATATTTATATCGAGAAGCAAAAGGGTGGATTTTTAGGTTTAATACATTGTTATGGATATTTCTTATTTTATTTACAGGTAATATGAATATTATCTATAAATACTTGAAGCAAAACCTTTGGATCTCTTTTTACGAAAATTACGCGGACGGAGGAGCATGAATCTTGGCACACTTATAGTTTATATAGAGAAGGAGTGCAGAATGATAATATGTTTTTAAATGAATGCATAAAAAGTACATTAAATTAGTATTCAAATGTTACACACACTACTATGGTTTGACATCCATGTTTATATAAAGTGACATATACATTGATAAAGACAACGCGTTGTTAACGCGTCAATGGGGACACTAGTTTATATGAAAACTTATTTTGTAGATATTAAAAACTACAAATTACTTTAATTTGTTGTAATTGAGATTTTGATGACAATTTTTTTAATAATATATATGTTTTCATTCCAGGTACGTTAACAATCGCAGCGTTATAAATTTAGTAAGCACAATTCTAAGGTAAACCATTAACATTCTTTTTCTTGTCTAAATTTCATAATGTACAATTTCCTAGGAGATATATATAATATGTTATTGTAATTATAACTGACCAGGTAAGGAGTTATTTTTTACGTTGTAGACGTAGGCGCTAGAGGTATAACAGCGATATCTCTATAAAGTCTACGAAGATGTCCTGTCTAGAACTATTATCAGTTAATTTCTAGCAAGTACATATTTCCAAGGAGGTATAGTAGAATCTACACTTCGGTCGCAATTCTTAAGCACTGCTAGAAGCTAGAAACTCATCTATCCATGTGATGGCCGTATTATGAATCCATGGATTCCTAAAGAGGTTCTTTTCATTAATAGCAGTAGTTTAAATGTTTCATTTCATCCGTACCCTTTTCTTATTATTATTTTTGTCCTTAAATTTTATTTTTTCATAAATATATGTAAAACAATTGCGTTAATGAATGACTGACTGAGGTGAAATTACTTTTTTTTATATTGATAACGGATGGCAAACGAGCAGAAGTATCACTTGATGGTAAGTGGTTACCTTCGCCCATGAACATCTACACCACCAGAGATGTTGTAGATGCGTTGCCAACCTAGAGGATACAGATAGAAGGGGAGGATAATGTAGTAGTCCGCTATCGGAACCACCATATTTTGGGGAAAGGATGGGTAGGAAAGGGAAAAAAACCTGGCTTACATGCGATCGAACCAGAACACATCATAAGATATTTGGTGGTTCGTCTTTGACATGATAGTCGTCGCGAGCCAGACGGAGGACGAACTTCCTACCACCGAACTACTAGGATACCCGCCTCTTACGGGACGCTACCCAGCGGCGCAGGGGAATTGTATTCTAACCCCATCCCCTCACAGGGTAAAATTACTATAGAAAGCTAAAATTTTGTCAAATACATTTATTAGAGTTAGTGTTGGGGCGCATGAGAAGTGGATTTCTCGAAATTTTTGTTCGGGGAAAAATGGGTATATGGTTATGGTATATATGGTATATGGTTTTAGGTGGTAGGAGGTTCGTCCTCCGTCTGGCTCGCGACCACTATCATGTCAAAGACGAACCGCCAAATCTTATGATGTGTTCCGGTTCGATGGCATGTAAGCCAGGTTTTCCCCTCTCCCACCTATCCTTTCCCCAAAATGTGGTGGTTCCGATAGCGGACTGCTACATTGTCCTCCCCTTCCATCTATATCCTCTAGGTTGGCAACGCATACAACATCTCTGGTGTTGTAGAGGTTCATGGGCGAAGGTAACCACTTACCATCAGGTGGTCCTTCTGCTCGTTTGCCATCCTTTATCCATAAAAAAAAAAATGGGGTTTTAGGTTTCATAATCCACGCAAAGTCGAGATATAGAACTAATCTTAATATAAAAGGTTACTTAGAACTAAGACTAAAAGGTTAGCGATGTTTTTTCTTTGTTTTAGTCATATATGCTATACTACTTTGGCTTTTTAATATTCTTCACATAAATAATTTACTTTCAAACGAAAATTAAAACCCTTCGCATTAAGGTCCGACAAATCGTTAGTCTTAATTTGGATGCCTGATAAATTAGGGTCGTTTCGCTATACAAAGCTATAACAAAGATATTATGAAGCTATATATAACTACGAAGCCTATCCTGGCAGAGACACAAGCGTACCTTGAAATGCGACTGGTTGTGGGTACGATTCCCACTCCAGGAAATGAAAATATTAAATTTTTATTATAATTAATATTTAGTATTTTCATTTCCTCGCTCTAGTAACAAGATAAAGAGCGGTGTTTAGTTCCGCCACTCAGCACGCAATGTCTCAATTTCGCTGAAAGTGGGAAACGAGTATCTTGAGAGATTGGAGTTTTCCTCCTCCTACTCAGCTATATGCGGGATACAGTGCGAAGCTAAAAAAAATATATTATACAAAATCTTTATAAATTGTATCCTATGTGTTATTCTATTATATAATCTATGTTATTGTAAAGTTGCATGTACATATGTTCTGTAATTTTTGTGTGAAATGATAACAAACTTCCACCTATCCTTACAAACACTAGCATTTATGGTATTGATTAAAGCAATGCTTTCACTCTACACGTCATATCTCAAATTCGAACGGAAAGTAGAGAATGGAGGGTCATGACACTAGATTATCAACTTCATGTGAGAAAAAAGAAGCTAAGAAAAAGAAAAAAATATTATAACAATTTGTATACATAATTATAAACGTATTTAATAAGCAAACGTGGAGCAGAGGCACAAGCGTGCCACTGTAAACGCGACAGGTTGTGGGTTCGATTCCCACTCCAGGAGATGGAATTTTTCATTTCCTGGGCTTGGTAATAAGGCAAAGCGCGGCCTTGAGATCCGCCACTCAGCACACAATGCCTCAATTCGGCGGAAAGTGGGGAACGGAGTGTCTTAACACGTTGGTTCTCAGTTTCTCTATGCTTTTCCTGCTATATGCGGTAATACCGTGTGAAACTATGTATGTATGTATGTATTTAATAAGCAACTTATTACTCCAGTAAAATTTCTAATATCAGCATAATTGGATAAAAAATAAACCGTCCAAAAGTAAATTTACTTTAAACACTAACATGTTTTATTCAAGAATCTACTGATTTTTTTAGCTTTACGCTGTATCCCGCACATAGCAGGGTAGTCAGAGGGAACCTGAGAACTTAGTGTTAAGACACTCCTTTCTCTTTCAACATTTCCGTTCCCCACTTTCCACCGGATTGAGGCATTACGTGCTGAGTGGCGGAACTCAACGCCGAGCTTTGCTTTCCCAGAGCGAAGAAATGAAAATACTAAATATTATTTTAAAAATTACGCCTTGAGTGGGAATCGATCCCACAACATGCGTTAACAGTCGCACGCTGGTGCCTCTGTGCCACGACGTGTCATAAACTGAATTTGTAAGGATACAAAAATATAGAACATCTAATGTTGTCTCATATTCTCCACTCTCCATCAATTTTAAAGTTATTTGCATAACCTAAGAACGCAGTATATATAACTATAATTGTTGAAAAAAAAACAGCCGTTTTCTTCAGCAGATCTTGAACCATTGTTTGTCTATATATAAAACGCTTGGGTTACTGAGTGATAGACAGACAAGGTACAGGGGAAACTACTAGCCATAGAACGCTGAAATTTGACATACGAGGTGTGTTCAAAAAGTAAGGTGACTTTGTATTTTTAAGAAAAAATATTTATTTATTTATCAATATTTATGTTGTCCCCTTCAAAGTAATCCCCCTCAGATACAATACACTTATGCCAACGGTTTTTCCAATCGTCAAAGCACTTCTCATAAGCACTTTTCGGTATAGCATTGAGCTCTTCCAGCGATGCAGTCTTTATCTCTTCAATCGTTGCAAATCTCCGTCCTTTCATAGGTCTCTTTAGTTTTGGGAACAAGAAAAAGTCACATGGGGCCAAATCCGGTGAATATGGTGGCTGAGGCATGATTGTGGTGTTGTTTTTGGCCAAAAAATCTCTCACCAGCAAAGATGAATGATGAGCAATTTCGGAACAAACTTCGCTGACACACGTCTCATGCCCAAAACGTTAGAAAAAATTTCATGGCACGAGCCAAGCGATATACCAACATCCTCAGCAACTTCTCTGATAGTGATTCGACGATTTTCCAGAACAATTTTCTTCACTGCTTGAACGTTTTCATCAGTTGTTGACGTGCTTGGGCGTCCAGAGCGAGGCTCGTCATTGGCATCTTCCCGGCCATCTTGGAAGAGTTTGTACCACTTGTAAACATTTTTTTTACTCAGAACAGTTTCACCGTATGCCACTGTCAACATTTTAAGTGTTTCGGAGCACTTTATTTTATTTTTTACACAAAATTTGATGCAAATCCATATTTTTCGATAGCAAGAAATCGCCGAGCACGCAAAACACTTATAACCTTTACGCCTCTCCCAACCAAACAAAAAATGCTATACACTTGAAACTTGGTACAGATGTTCGGGAAGAGTGTACCAACATAACAAAATAAAAAAATCGATAATCGAAAGTACGTTGCCCGCCAAATTTGAAAAGTCACCTTACTTTTTGAACACACCTCGTATAGTCACCTTGAGGAGTGTAAGGGAGCACTAAGAGAGGATTTCTCGAATTTTTTAACCAAAAACGGGCTTATATAATTTTATAGTCGCGAACAAAGTCATAGGATACTACTAGTTCAAAAATAAACAAAAAAAAATCTATAATATTTAACTTTAGCTGTAAAGTAAAACAGAGGCCTAAAATTGAAATGCACAGTCAGCCCCGAGCGTGATTGACGAGCGGCCGCGGTAAGCAAATACTGGGGTACATATGTTTATAACGTTACGATACGATATTTGTTTTGGTTTTTAGGATTGGAATAATATTAGAGTTTTATCAAAATAGGTACATTAAGATTTATGGTATCTCAATTCGGTGGAAAGTGGTGAACGGAAATGTTCATAGAACGGAGTGTCTTAAGACTAGGTTCTCTATATGCGGGATATGGCGTGAAGTTAAAAAAAAAGACAAAGAAATAATAATCGTATATCTTTTTTATATATAGGGACTTATTCGCAATGAAATTTGTTAACTTACCTTTAGCTTTTTGTTAAAAATGATTAGATACAGTAAATATATGCCTATCTCTTTCGACGTCATCGTTGAAATTGTTTACATTTAAAATATTGCCATCATGTTACGAACACTACCTCCACATTGTATTCAGTTTGATATTTAGTAATTTTTTTTTTTAATTTCACGCTGTAACCCACACTTAGCAGGGTAGGCAGAGGGAACCAGAGAACCTAGTGCTAAGACACTCCATTCTCTTTCAACAATTCCGTTCAATTATTAAGTTCTTTTTTTAATTTAATGATTTTTGCGCAAAATTAAAAAAAAGCTTAGCTAAGCTGCCCAATGCATGTCGGACGTGTACGTAACGGCTTTACCCTACCAGAGTAGAGAAATGAAAATAATTTAAGTATAATTATTCTTCATCAATCAGTGGTTGAACCCATAACCACTCGCGTTTTAAGTTAGACGCTGTCCCACTGTGCCATAATAGCCTTAATTTGAATTCTAAATTTATATTAGAGAAGAAACTCCCTAGCAATCCAATATATCCAAATAAATTCACCGTGCGGTTGCCCTGCCCATCGTGTTGCAGAGAGAGAAGATGGGAGAGTACCTGGGACTTAAGACCCAAGTGTAGGTTTAAGGGGCCCCTTTAAAATGCGCATTAACATTCACCTCCACCGTCTGCGTTCATATCTCTCTCTACTCTACTAACTACCTAACCTAATTGAATCGGTGAGTGCAGAAACAACGTAAGTAACAAAAAATGCAAAAATTCGTAATCGATTTAAATTAACTTAGAAAGGCAAGATGCTTGTCGAGTAGAGAAACTACCAAAATTTGTAAATCCGGACTTACGGTTACACAAATAAATCGCATCGTCTCAATTTGGCTGAAAGTGGGGAACGGAAATGTTGAAAGAGAATGGAGTGTCTTAACACTAGGTTCTCTGGTTCCCTCTGTCTACCCCGCTATATGCGGGATACAGCGTGAAGTAAAAAAAAAATCGCATCGTACTCGTATCGTATGGTATAAACGTCATAGTAAAAGCTAAGCCAACCGCGCAAGAGTTATTAAATTTGCACACACGCCACTAATTATCGGGCAGACTCAGTCCCCAATCTATTTATCAGAAAACGGAAGCTTACTATAACAACAATAGTTATTATGTTTACTTAACGTATAGGTACTTTAAGGTAAAGTAAGGCTTAAACAAAAAAAAAACCGACGTGAAAGAAATTTTTTTGAAAATAAAATTATTACGAATAACTCAAAAACTACCCATCTCCACATCAAAAGCACTATCTATTATATAAATAAGAATCATCAAAATTAACGCACCGAGAAAAATGTTATGCGTTAACACACACAATACGGCCGAATTTATGACTTGTTTTTTGGAAGTCGGTAAAAAACCGAGAAAATAGTAACTTATAGTGTTAAGAAAATTTGCAATAATCCAGATTTGTCAATGCCAAATAATATATATTTTTAGAATGCCTGTATAATATATATAAAAAAAAAACATAATAATAATAAAAAAAATATATAATTTAAGTGAAATAGACTAAAATGGAAGAACAATTAGTGTCTAAGATAGAATATAAGATTTTATCGCTAACAGAAATAGCGAGAGCTATATACAACTCGAAACTCGAAAGATATATATATGAAAATATAATTTAAAAGATATATAAGTAAAATAAAAAAGTATTTATTTCTTGGGTTTGGTAACAAGGCAAAACGCAGCGTTGAGTTCCGCCACTCAACACGCAATGCTTCAATTTGGCGGAAAGTGGGGAACGGAATGTTGAAAGAGAACAGAGTGTCTTAACACTAGGTTTTCAGGTTCCCTCTGCCAACCCTGCTATACGCGGGATACAGCGTGAAGTTAAAAAAATAATATTTTCAAACAAATAAAATAAATATGTTTCATTGTTTTGTTTTACATAAAAGGTCGGCGTGACTTGACATTGCAGAGTCACTGTTGATATTAATGGATGTAACAACAATACGATACAAGAATATGTTTGTGTGTCAGTCATCCGTGGAAATAATGACGTAATTGTATAAACATTTTTTTTTTCTGTATTGTATTTTTAATATATTGTATTTTAAGTGGGTAGAGAGAGAAAAAACATAAAAATTAAAGCTGTATCTCGCTTTTTTAATGTCACTCCGAATTCTAGATTTTCTTGAGTGGCGGAACGCAATGCCAAGGTTTGTCTTATTCGACAACTGTTCGCCCAAGAGGAGAACTCGAACTTAGAACCAACAGTGTTTACACTCAGACGGCTCCCCAATAAACCACGTTGGCCACAGAGAAAAAATCCTGTCATATATTAGAGATTGTCCACTTTCAGTGGTTAAAAACTTTTAGGGGTAAGCAATGAGCAATGTCCCAAGCTTCATTATTGCTGTAAGTAGGTACATTTCTGCTTTTGCCATATTGGCCTCTACAGTGGTTTTCAAAGTTAGTAAATCTATATATATTACTTTCGTTACTTTCGTTACTGTGTGACTAACAGGCAGGCAAAACTAATGGTCACAGAAAGATAAAATTTGGCATGCAGGCTCCTTGAGGGGTGCAAGAGGTCTCTAAGAGAGTATATCTGGAAATTTCTACAATAACGTGGAAAATTTGATTTTAGATGTATATATATAGTTATATAGATTACTATATATATTGCTATAGTTTATGCAAACACAGTCGCAGCATACAGCTAGTTCATAATAAAAGAAGTGAGTCAATTATTTAAATGGACTGAAAATTTTATATTCTCTATATACCAATAAAGTCCTTGCAAAATATCCATATTCAAATTTATGTTTTAGATTGGAATAATTGAGATTTAAAAAATGAAACGACATTTTTTTTTATTCGAGCAATATTCGTATACATAACGAATAGAAAGCTATTCGAATGCAATATTATGAGCAATAAATATCTATATACGCAAGAGGCCATCGTGGCGCAGTGATGTTTTAACGCGATTGGTTATGGGTTCGATTCCCATTTATATATTATATTTTATTTAGATCGTTTCTCTGAAATGAAAATTTTTAATAATACTTAGTGTTTTCATTTCCTGGGTCCAGTAACAAGGCAAAGCGCGGCGTTGAGTTCCGCGCACGTAATGCCTCAATCTGGCGGAATGTGGGAAACGGAAATGTTGAAAGAGCTATATGTGGGACACAGGGTGAAGCTAATAAAAAAAATCATTTCTCTAAGTGGAAATTTTTAAATTATTTTAGATAAAGCGCGGCGTTGAGTTCCGCCAATCAATATTCAATGTCTTAAATTCCGCAAGAAAGTGGAAAACGAAGTGTCTAGACATTAGATTCTCTGTAACTACTCTGCTATGTGGGATAAAGTATGAAGCTGTTTATTTTCATTTATTAGGTCCCAAAAAGGCCAATGCCTTTGCGGTTCGATATGACTAATTTCTTTAATTTTTTGTTCAGTTTTTAATTTTTTTATTTTTTCATACCATGACTGTAAGCACTGATTGTATACTTCGTACATAATTCTGTGTTAGATCTTTCTAGTAAGTGACGTAACTCAACGCCGCAGTCTGTCTAATCTAACCGCATAAATAAAGACAAATATTTTTCATAAGCAGGGCTCGAACTCGTGTCCATATCGTCCCTTTCTATGTCTGTCAAAATATTGATTCCTATACAAAAAATATTTAGATACAAATCATATAAAAAAAAAATACTATTTTATTCGCCAAAAGGTTGGTTTTCATATATTTGTGGTGTAATATATCTATTTTCTTATGATACCACGATAATCTCGTGCACGATTCTAAAAGAAGGGGTAGCAAAAATCAACGTATGTACGGATTAGGGGTGTCATTCTAAAGAATAAGGGATAGATTCTAATGTTATTTATGTGGTGATATTGTGACATTTTTGATACTTTGGCTTATAAATTTTATATTGATTTTAGAATTTTTAATATTACAAGTTTTAAACTATACTAGTGTCACTGTTGACGCGCTAATAGCGCGTTGCCTTCCGTAGCGTTGCCAACGTATATGTCACTTTATTTATATAGTAATTCAATCCAATATATACTTATTATATGTTTTCCGCTATGAGATCGCAATATCAAAGTTTTTTTTTCTGGAAACGTCATATAATTACTTTGCAAATGGTAAGTTATAGATTAGTATTTACTAGTATCCCCGTTGACGCGTTAACAACACGTTGTTTAGCACTGTATATGTCACTTTGTATAAACATGGATGTCAAAACATGGTAGCGGTGTAACATTTATTTTATTAATTTTAATTTAATGTCTGTTTATGCATTAATTCCAAAATATATTATCATTCTGCACTCCTTCTCTATATAAATTATAAGTGTGCCAAGTTTCATGCTCCTCCGTTCGCGTAATTTTCGTAAAAAGGGCTCCAAAGTTTTTACTTCAGGTACTAAAATATAGATATCGTTTCAATAAAGATGTGTTTAAGTTGTTAAATTTAAACACATACTGTTCAGGGCAGGTATTTTTAAATTGTTGTTTGAGGTTATTAAAATACATTGCTTTCGTGAATGAAATTGCTTCGCTTGCTTGAAATTGTTTGACTTAGTCAGTTATTCACGCTATAAATAAAACAGATAGTTAAAAATATACATGCTAGAGCTCTCTTTTAAATTCATCAAAAATTTAGGAACTTATTCGATTGTGCTTACTCTTGCTCTTTACATCTAACGATGTTAACCATTAACATATTATTTAAAAAATAATAATATAAACATGCTTAAAATTATTATTTCACTATCCTGGCTATGGCATGAAAATATTGTATTGACATGGCAAGGAGGAAATCAAAATGCCTCAGTTTTTTTTTAATTTTGAATTATAAAGGTGGAACTGATGAGTTCACATCAAAAACGATATTAAAAAACCAAACAATATGAATATCCCTAAAATTTCCATAAAAAAAATGTCTATTACCATAAAACAAAGACTATTTCAACACAACCTATTACTCCCAGTTCTGTTAGTTCAGTTAGAACAGAAACTACTAAAAAATTGTTATAATTTTTTCGAACTTTATATTACTCTCGCAAGCCAGCACTATGCCGGTCCGTGGAGAGTGGAATATCCATAAACATGTAGACAAGCGTATTCGAACCTACTATACACGATTTAAGACCCTATTCCGTTGGTGTAAAGTTTAATATTCAATGAACTGGCCTCAAGAGTCCATTTGACTACACATTAGTAAAGTTCCCGCTACATGTATGCATACCATGGTATTTAAAAAATTAGGATCGTTCTCTTTTTGTTATTGTTGGAAAATGTTTGACAGGTAAATAAATAATTCTGAAATTATTATGGATTTTTTTTTTTATTGATAACGGACGGCAAACGAGCAGAAGGACCACCTGATGGTAAGTGGTTACCTTCGCCCATAGACATCTACAACACCAGAGATGTTGTAGATGCGTTGCCAACCTAGGGGATACTGATGGAAGGGGGGACAATGTAGTAGTCCACTATCAGAACCACCACATTTTGGGGAAAGGATGGGTGGGAAAGGGGAAAATCTGAAAATACTAAGAATCTAGCTTAAATATTACTTATATTATTGCACATAATGCTTAAAATTCCATTTAGTTTATATAGCTTAAAATAAATTTATTATGGCGGACTTCGTGCTATAAGCAATCTCCCACCAGTAAGGGATAAAGAATTTATTATGAATGAATACGAAAAAATCTAATAAATTATAATTATATTGTTTTAATATAGTAAATTGAAAATATTTAAATATACTTGTTAAAAAACACAAATAAGCTGGTGTCATGGCTATTGTAGTAACGTCATATCTCAATAATTACATATTTGATTTTTTTTTAAATCTTCACGAACCATCACACAAAAACTGATTCTATGAAACACAATGTAATGTAATTCCTATTTCAATATTTAGCAGACTTAATATTTTACATTTATGCGTTTATTTCTGTCGCGGCGCAGAAGCATAAGCGTGCGACTGTAAGCGCGACCCTTTGTGGGTTCGATTCCCACTCCAAGAAATGAAAATATTAGATTATATTCCTCGCCACTCAGCACAGCATCTCAATTCGGCGGAAAGTGACGACCGGAACTATTAAAAGAGAACGGAGTGTCCTAACACTAGGTTCTCTAGTTCCCTCTGCCTACTCTGTGCCATAAAACGTGAAGCTCAAAAAAATTACAATCTTACTTCAAAACACCCCAAAACCATAAGAAACCATAAAAATCACACACGTTCCACATAAACTAAACTTTTCATGATATTATAGAAATGGCGCATAGTATAAAATACTTTACTATTTCAATATCCACCGAGCATAGCCACCCTACTTCTCACTATCCGAAATAAAATATTTATAGGACTACGAGCAGTTTTTCTCTTTGATTCAGTGGTTTTATTGGTTCGCTTGCTTAGCGTTCAGTATTAGTCTAGTGGAAGTGGCATGCGAGATAAACTACTTTGCAGGCTTTGATGCTATGTATGTATTATTTGTATCCGTGAATAGATTGATAAGTCAAATTCCATATTCATTTTTTTTATTTGTGTAGTAATTAGTGTTGCTTTATTTGTAAGGTAAGTAAATTAATAATTAAAAAATCATGAAAATTAAACAGAAACGGAAAGTGAGGAACGGAGTATTAACACTAGGTTCCCTCTGCTTACCCTGCTATAAGCGGGATACAGCGTGAAGCTATGTATGTATGTAAATTAAACGTTTTTAGATAACGTATAAAAAATTGTCGACCAATAAGCCAATTATGGTCTCCCAACGTACTGCTTAGTTGCCAGAGAGTTTGGACGGTTTCCAAGAGGCGCGGGTTCAAGTCTCGTTATGTTCAAGTTTTTATACGTTTTCTAAAAATATTTTTCTTACCCTAAGTGTTATATTAACACTTTAAAAATATGAAAACATTTTCTGGTAAAAAAAACTTCAACTTAAAAATTGATTGCCCTGAGATATATGTATTTTCATATATGATTTATCAACCTACTTACGCCTGGTGTGGATGTAATGTATTTTTTTTAGTTTAGCTTCACGCTGTATCCCGCACATAGAGGGATAGCAGAGGGAACCTGAGAACCTAGTTTTAAAACACTCTACCTATCTACCTAACTTCACGCTTTATCCCTAGCGGGGTAGTCAGAGGAACGGAGCGCCAAACGCTACGGTCCCTGCATACCTCTTTCGCCTCGTCCACAGTCATTAACCTCTTCATGCATGCCCTTCGGGGGTTCCTCATGATTTTTACGTGACCTTCCTCCAGTATCATTGATAACACTCAAAACATTCCGTTCTCTTTTAACATTTCCGTTCCCTTTCCGCCGAATTGTAATAATATTATTAATATATATGAACTAAAAGCTAATACAGAGTGTTGTAGAAAGTTTTGTCTGTCAAAGAGCTTGTTTTACTTATCTTTTGTGAAACGGAAATGAGCGGACAGTTTCCAGTCTAGAAACCTATACTTGTGCCATAATGTAACAACGGCTGATCTTATTTTGATGGCATTTTCTTCAATTAATTTAGAAATTTTCGAAACTACTCTACATGAGAGGAAATTGTCAATTCAAGTATATTTTTTTTATTTTGATGAACCAATATTGATTATTCTATGTTTATATGATAGCTTCTGATGTGGACCCATTTAAATTTAATTAAGGTTTTGGATTATTCGTAATAATTTTACTTCTCCGTGCATTTGGTATAAAATGTTTTATTTGAAATCAAAAGCTATAGAAGTCTATAACTAATGAATTCTTTTATATTTTATACTAATTCGTGAAAGAAAAACTTTGAAGCTCATTTTATGAAAACTATGAGAGGAGTATGAAAATTGGCATATATTTAGTTTCCAAGGATAAATAGCACAGAAAATCAAAAAAAAATATAATAATATTATATCTGAAATACTTTAAAATAACGCCTACGCCAACGCCTGTCGTGTCGTGTCGTCAGCGTGCGACTGTAAACGCGACAGGTTGTGGGTTCGATTCCCACTCCAGGAAATGTAAAATTTTGTATTTTCATTTCGTGGATTTGGTAACAAGGCAAAGCGCAGCGTTGAGTTCCGCCACTCAACACGCAATGCCTCAATTCGGCGGAAAGTGGGGAGCGGAATTGTTAAAAGAGAATGGAGTATCATAACACTAGGTTCTCTGGTTCCCTCTGCCTACCCTGCTATGTGCGGGTTACAGCGTGAAGTTAAAAAAAAAAATTAAAATAATAAAATAAATATTACTCACAATACCATACATTCGACATACACTTTAATATTAAGTAACATATACGTTGCCAAGGTAACGTGTTATTTACACATCAATGGGGCCTCTAGCAATAACTAATCGGAGTCCATTATATTTGTATAGAGGTTAACGTCAATATGAAATTGATATGGAAAATCGTATAAGCCCGGCCTGAGCTAAGGCTTACGGCTAGCAGTCAATAGAGTGGACGTACGAGAATTACTATAGGAAGGTATCATAGTCTATGTATACTATGATAAATAGCAACAATAATTAAAGTTGCATCAAAAAAGAACATGACGCCTGTCGCGGCGCAGAGGCACAAGCGTGCAATTGTAAACGCGACAGGTTGTGGGTTCGATTCCCACTCCAGGAAATGTAAAAGTTTAGTATTTTCATTACCTGGGTTTGGTATCAAGGCAAAGCGCGGCATTGAGTTCCATCACTTAGCACACAACGCCTCAATTCGGCGGAAAGTGGGGAACGTCATTGTTGTAAGAGAACGGAGTGTCTTAACACTAGGTTCTCAGGTTCCCTCTGCCTATCCTGCTATATGCGGGATACAGCGTGAAGTTAAAAAAAAAGTTATTATTATTAATTTTGATTTCATGACTGAATCAATTCTGGTGATCCTTTTCTTATATGATAGCTAGTACTTCTGATGTAGTTCCATATAAATTTATTTCAGATCTGACGAGTAGTTTTCGAGTTATTCGTAATAACTTTACTTTTTGGTGCATTTTATTTGAAGTCAGTTTCCTTTTTTGTTAAAATTCACGTTATTAAGTAAAATAGACCTTCCATAAACTTCAAGTTCAATGATTTCTTCGATCGTGGTAATAAATATGTGGGGTGGTGAGCTGTAAATAAAATTAGGATTCCCCTTAAATTTAGCCGTCATAGTGCCAATAGTACCTATGTATGAAGAATATATGCATTATTAATATGCCAAATTGAGGCATTGCGTGTTGAGTGGCGGAACTCAACGCCGCGCTTTGCCTTGTTACCAAACCCAAGAAATGAAAATACTAAATTTTACATTTCCTGGAGTGGGAATCGAACCCACAACCTGTGGCAAAGTGGGGAACCGTAATGTTGAAAGAGAATGGAGTGTCTTAACAATAGATTTTCTGGTTCCCTCTGCCTCCCTATATGCGGGATACAGCGTGAAGTAAAAAAAAAATATATGCCACAGACAGCCTGGACCGTCGTAGTTCAGTGGGATAACGTCTGACTGTAAACTGGATTTGTTATGGGTTCGAGTTCGTTTGCCATTCGGGGTATGATTATTTTCTTTTCCCTATCTGGTTTAGCAAAAGGCGGTGTCGGGCTCCGCCACTCAAAATGCAATATCAATATAAATACAAAAAATCTTACCGTATAGCAAAGTGGTTAAAGAAAACTTAGTGTTAAGGCACTCTGTTGACTGGTTTTTTTTTTTTTCAAATTAATTGAAAAGCTATATGTTCAATGTTGGAAATTAACGCCGCACTTGGTCTAACCTGAGATGGTAAAACGATTTTAATAAAATCATTTGTCGAATTGAAGATCGAATTCACTACCACCTTTATTTAGTTTGCTGTAAAAGACTATTTCTATCTTTTTTATTGAAATATAAACAGAAAAAAAATGAATTTGAAATTTATTGTATTGTATAGTGGAGAAAAAGGTAAATTGCAGTATAATCTATAATGTAGTATTTAACGCCTGTCGTGGCGCAGAGGCACAAGCGTGCGAATGTAAACGCGACAGGTTGTGGGTTCGATTCCCACTCCGGGAAATGTAAAATTTAGTATTTTCATTTTTTGGGTTTGGTAACAAGGCAAAGCGCGGCATTGAATTCCGCCACTCAACACGCAATGCCTCAATTCGGCGGAAAGTGGGGAATGGAATTGTTGAAAGAGAATGTCATTGAAAGAGAGTGTCTTAACACTAAGTTCTCTGGTTCCCTCTGTCTACCCTGCTATATGCGGGTTACAGCGTGAAGTTAAAAAAAAAAGTGAAGTTAGTATTTTCATTTCTTCGCTCTGGTAACAAGGCAAAGCGCGGCGTTGAGTTTTGCCACTCAGAGGTTCCCTCTACCTACAGTGTTATGTGCAGGATTCGTAAAGCAAAAAAAAACCCTGTGAAGAAAAAGGAAAATAAAAAATATTTTAGTTAGTGTTTTTTTTTTAAATAATACCTCAACCAAAAGTCCTTTGCATGAATTTATATTTAATCATAACATTGTAAGAAAGTGCGATTTTAAAAATAATAGCCTCAAAGCTTCAAGCTAATTCCAGTTGAATCACGCGACGTCAGAGAATCAAACTAGCTGGCTACCAGGCGTCAACACGCAACGTGTTCTAAGCAACATTCTTCTGCAAAAACGTTTAAAAAATGCCATTTTTTATGTTTTTGCATCTCTATGAATCTTTATGATGTAAGTGAATTGAAATATTAAGTGTATTATTCTAATAATTAAAATTTAAATAAAAACAACCGACTTCATATAAAGTGCACTGGAAAGTAAAATTATTACGAATAACTCAAAAACTCAAAAAAGTTTAAATAGGACCACAGCAGAAGTACTAAGTCATAGAACTAAGTACTAGGTATCGTATAAAACAAGAATCATCTGAATTGGTTCACCCACTAAAAAGTTATGCGGTATAGTCGAATTGATAACATCCTCTAAATCATTAAAAAATTACGAATGTATGAAGAAGTACAAAAATGAATGAAATTGCTTAAACGTGTGTTAGATTTAAAAAAAATAGTTGACTATGAGAATATCGAATCACTGGAAATGTTTCAGTTTCCGTACTTAGACTTTAAAAAGCGTCAAATTACGCCACTCCTCATTCATACATATTCTCTACTGTTTAAACAAGAAATACAGAACGAAAATAACCATACTAAGTTCTCTATCTACCCTCACAATATAACGATTTTTTAAATAAATAGGATAGGATGCACATTTTTATAGTGAGCTTAACCACTATAAAAATGTGCATCCTTACACGCATCCGCCATTTTGATTAATAGCAGCTTTGTGTATTGTATGCCATAAAATCTTTTAAAAAATTTTAAAAAATTACCAAAAGCAACCCTGTTGAACAGCCATACGGTCGTTACGACCGCGACAATATTTCACGACTTACAGGGATTACTGTTAATGGGTGACATGCTAGCGTTTAAATACTTTTAACATATGTTCTGCGGTTATATTTAGTTTATTTTTAAAAATTTTATTGTGTTAATTAGTTTCATATAGCTATGTATTTAAAAGGACTTTATATAGAATTTTTTATGTATTTATTTTTGGGAAATATTATAAATTTAATTGAGGTATTGATGCTATGAAATTTATCTTACCAATTCATCTCTTAGCAGCTGTATAGTAATTGTCTTGTGTTTTTCTTGTTAAACTTGGACTATGACGATTTGACAATACTCATAAATTTCATATGCTATCCAACTAAAACCATCGTGATTCAGTTCAGGCGTTGACTAAACGCTGAAGTTGCCAGTTCAATTTATTTATGTGTAAAAAATACACTGACATTTTCTCATTTTTATAAAATAAACCTGCTTGGTGATCATAATATCATAAAATTATTAATTTTTGATAATCATTTGATAACAAAACGTATAAACAATTTCTTGAACACAGTGGGACTCGAACTTGCACCTCTTAGAAACACATGAGGTGCCAGTTCAAACCCCGGCTCGTTCAAATTTTTATACGTTTTCTAAAAATGATATAATTAACACAGTGTTTTGATACTTTTAGGATTCGTATAAATTACCTACTTTGAAAATCATAATGACTTCATACACATACATGTTCATACTTACGTAACATATTGCCTTAGTGATTGAAGATTAAACACTACAAAAACATCCATGTAGAAGACTACTACACGCTAATATAACATAAATCGTGAGCTAAATAAACATTCCGTGGCTCTGGTTTATCTGAGGGCGGACGATTTGTACGGATTTAGGATATTAGTGCTGACAGACAGCTGTTATTGTCATATCTTGAGGATGTCACGATTCATTTGGTGCTCTACTGCCTGAAAAATTCGGTTGGATTTCGGTCAGTTATTCCCTTCTTAATTATTTGGAACGCTTTTTCGATATTGTTTTTGTTCTGTCTGTAATTGATATACAGTAGTATAGTTACTTCGTTAATAGAAGATGTTTTTTTTTTAATTATGTTGTAATATTTTTTATAATTATGTAAATTTGAACCCAGAACACATCGGACACGACAAATACGTCACGACTATATTGTTTAATGTTGTTACAATATATGCGTGCGTGATTAGCGATCAATGCAAATTGTATGAAGTATAATGTATAGTATATATCAACATACAACTATAGTCAAAAATAAAAAGAAAGATATAATAAATAGCTTAAATTAAAATTATAGAGGCCTTCTTAGCATAGTGGGACAATGTCTGACTGTCAGCATAATTGGTTGTAGATTCGACTCCCTATCGGGAAAAGGAAAATGGATAATGGAGTGTCTTGACACTAGATTCACTCTGACTACCCTACTCCGAGATAAAACGTTGCTTTCTATCAAAGAAACCATAACATGATGATACAAAATTTTATACTTACGAATACAGAAAAAAATCTGAAAAAGATAAGTTGTCTTATTACTCCAATAGCACCGAATTTCAATTACAATCATCGCTTAAAAAAAATCGCCACTACTTCAAACAGAAAATGCAATCTATTCTTACTTAATTACCAGATTCATAATGCATTCGGTTAGAAATACCTACAATTAGCTATCAACTGACAAACATTTGTCCGTGGAGTGGACGAAACGGCACAGACCGCAAAGCCTAGGGTTAAAATGCTTTTCGTGTTTAATCATCAATACCTCGTCGTTTGACGTTTTCTAAATGTACCCTAACCATTTTAGTAGAGACGTAATATTTTTACAAAAAATTGAGGAATTGGTATCGTAAATATATTTCTTATTTATTTTATTAGCCTTTATTTTTTTTATTTTTTTTTCAACTTCACGCTGTGTCCCGCATATAGAAGGGTAGACAGAGGGAACTTGAGAATCTAGTGTTACGACACTCCGTTCTCTTACAACAATTCCGTTCCCCACTTTCCGCCAAATTGAGGTATTGCGTGTTGAGTGGCGGAACTCAACGCCGCGCTTTGCCTTGTTACCAAGCCCAGGAAATGAAAATACTAACATTTCCTGGAGTGGGAATCGAACCCACAACTTGTCGTGTTTACAGTCGCACGCTTGTGCCTCTGCGCCACGACAAGCGTTTATACTTACTTATTTCAAATTAGCAAGCCTAGCAAATAATTCGGCGGAAATTGGGCAACGGAGATTTTAATTGGACGGAGTGTCTTAACACTAGGTTCTCAGGTTTCTTCTGCCCACTCAGCTATGTACGAGATACAGCGTGAAGCTAAAAAAATCATATATACAGGTTATAACAGATAGGCATTTCAAATGCATTTATAACTTTAGTGCTATTGTAAAAACGAATTTGTTCAATATTCGAAATCAATATTGGAAAAAACAATCAAAGTGAAAACTAGGAACGAATATAGAATAAATAGAATGTAATTGGATCTTTTGTACGTTGTTATTTATTTGTAAATTTATTTTATTATCTATGGAAATGAAAATATTGGAACATTCATTTGATAGTAATAATTCGAATATAACTCGTTTCATTCGAATGAATCGATTGTTGTATATTTTTTTTGTAATCTATATCTGTATTAGTTTTGTGATTCTAATTAGATATATTTTTAACCTGTATTTTTTTTTTCTAATTTTTGTATACAATGAAAATACACAATAAATATATATGTTTTTAGTTTTAGATAAAAATTAATCAGCTGGCCTCTTAACCATAGTAGAAGTAGAATGAATTCTTCTTCGACTGAAAATGTTTCAAGCTTCGATTTTTAGTTAAAAAAAATTATATTTCGTCTGTCGTAGCGCAGAGGCTCAAGCGTGCGACTGTAAATGCGACTGGTTGTGGGTTCGATTCCCACTCCAGGAAATGGAATGTTTCATTTCCTGGGTTTGGTAACAAGGCAAAGCGCAGCGTTGAGTTCCGCCACTCAGCACGCAATGCCTCGATTCAGCGAAAAGTGGGGAACGGAATGTTTTAACACTTGTATCCCGCATATAGCAGGGTAGGCAGAGGGAACCTAGTGTTAAGACACTCTGTACCCCACTTTCCTCTTAAGATTTCTGTTCCTTAATTTCTGCCAAATATAGGCATTGTGTGGTCACTGGCGGAACTCAACGCCGCGCTTTCCTTGTTACCAAAGCAAGAAAATGAAAATAATAAATATTATTTATTAAAAATATTTAATATTTTCATTTCCTTGAATGGGAATCGAACGCACAACCTGTCGCACGCTTGAACCTCTGTGTCTTCAAAAAAATAACTATAAAAAATAAAATAAACAAATTAATTCAAACAACGTACTATAATTGAAAGTATTAGATAAAAAGCAATATAAGTATTCCGATCGAGTCGATTGGACCGCAAAAAGTATCGGTCAAGCACGTACCAAGGCGCCTCGCACCCGCGCGTCACGTATTGCCGACGAAATATTAATAATATATAACTTAGGGTTTCCACTTCTAGTTCTTATAAATTGAAGATATGTACAAGATTGAAACAGAATATATATTCGTTGAAAGTTTTTGTTATAATGTAGTACTTTTTATTTATTTTTTGAACTAGTTTTACATGTTTTAGATATCGTAATGTTTTTCTTCTCTATGTGCCATTCTGAATCCTTTCGTATTTGTTTCACATATTTGTTATTACTAGTGTCGGTAAAAGCGTTAATAACGAATTCCGTAGTGACGTATATGTCATTTTTTATAAACATGGCTGTCAAACCATGGTAGATATGTAACATTTATTTAATTAATTTAATGTACTTTTTATGCATTGATTTAAAAATATATTATTATTCTGCACTCCTTCGTTACATAAACTATAAGTGTGCCAAGTTTCATGCTCCTCCGTCCACGTATTTTCTGTAAAAAGGAATCCAAAGTTTTTGCTTCACGTATTTATATATAGATAATAAGGTAGAGAGCGGCGTTGATTTCCGCCACTGAAGACGCAATGTCTTCAATCAGTGTCGTCAATTCGAGTCAAACAGGACAACGGAGTGTCTCAACACTAAGTTCTCTTTGTCTACCAAACTATACAGTGTATAACGTGAAGTTGAAATATTTATTCTTGAGACATAAATGGTAATCGGAATTTTATTGTTTGATTTGACATTTCAATTACAATTGATATAAGTTTCACTTACTAAGGAAATGCATAGATTTGTTTTTATATATTTTTTTCTTTAAACAAAGTAGCTTCATGCTTTATAGCATATAGCAGGATAATCAGAGTGAACCTAGTGTTGAGACACTCCGTTCGCCACGTGACGTAGTTTAACTGCGCATTTTCTCACACCAGAGTGGAGTATTAATAATAATTTTAATTTAATATTTATAAAAGTTTAGTATTTTCATTTCCTTGGCTTGGTAACAAGGCAGAGCGCGGCGTTGAGTTCCGCCATGCAATACGCAATGCCTCAAATTGGCGGAAAGTGGGGAACGGAGTGTCTTAACACTATGTTCTCACTGCCTATCCCTGCTATATGCGGGATACAGCGTGAAGCTAAAAAATAAACGTAACCATTTCCCCGAATGAGAATCGAACCCATAACCAATTGTAGATGTTGTTCTGTGTCGTGATAACTTTTATTTATTGTTTCTTTATTTTAAAAATGATTACTATAAAAATGTACATAATATATTCTAATGTTGCCACCCCTAACACCACTACCCTGCGATTTATTTGCGCGGCCATTACACGGTTAAGTATCGGTTACTTGAAATTTACAAATGTACGTATTTTATTTATATATCTACATGCTTAGCTTTGAAGTTTTTATGTTATTTTAATATTAGAATTTAATTTTTTTCAGCTTCACGCTGTATCCCGCATATAGCAGGGTAAGCAACGGGAACCAGAGAACCTAGTGTTAAGACACTCTGTTCTCTTTTAACATTTCCGTTCCTCACTTTCCCCAAAATTGAGGCATTGCGTGTTGAATGGCGGAACTCAACGCCGCACTTTGCCTTGTTACCAGAGCGAGGAAATGAATATACATTAATATTTTCATATCATGCAGTGGGAATCGAACCCGCAACCAGTCGCGCTTACAGTCGCGCTCTTGTGTCTCGGCTTAGGATATTTACATATAAATTTTACAAATCTAAGAAAATAAACAATGTGTGCTGTCGCTTAGCGCTAACGCGTCCTATTTTTCAGTAGAATCAGGTAAATATATCAAGTTGGTGTTCTTTATGTATGGTAAAGAAAGAAATATTTTAAATAATATTTGTTTTTTATACTTATAGAGATACTAATATCTATGAGTACTATAAGCGTACACTTAAATATTGGATATGTAAAATAAAATAAAGAAGCAATTTCAAATAAATGCACTAAATTATTACGAATATCTCAAAAACTACTCGTCAGATCTTAACTAAATTTAAATGGGACCACATCAGAAGTATTAGCTATCATATGCAAAAAATCATCAAAATTTATTCAGCTAAAAAGCCACCTAAAAATTATGGAATAACACACATAAAAATTCAGTCTGATTGAGAACCTCTTTTTTTAGTTCAATTAATGAGAATAATGAAAACAAATATATAAAACATTTAAATTAAAGTACCTAATAATTAAGTTTTTAACAAAAGAAGAAAACCGACTTCAAAGGAAATGCACTAAAAAGTACATTACATAGCTTCACGCTTGGCAGAGGGAACCTAGTGTTAAGACACTCCGTTTCCCACTTTCCGCCGAATTGAGGCATTGCGTGCTGAGTGGCGGAACTCAACGCCGCGCTTTGCCTTGTTACCACGCGCAGGAAATGAAAAATTCCATTTCCTGGAGTGAGAATCGAACCTACAACCTACCGCAATTGCGTTTGCGTTGTGCTTTACATGATAATAATGACAATTTGTTAAGAATTCCTTTAAAGCGTAAAGAGCTAGAAGATCTAAAAGGCAACCTAATTAAGCGCTTGATTAAAAATTGATTAGACGCCGGGATGAAGTGAGCGGTAGCGGCTAATTTAATGCGATGCAGTCGTCTTTGTTCTATAGTGTACGTTTAGATATTTTTATGTTGGGAAAGTAAATTTTAATATTTTTTTTTAACTTCACGCTGTAACCTGCATATAGCGGGGTAGGCAGAGGGAACCAGAGAACATAATGTTAAAACACTCCATTCTCTTTCAACAATTCCGTTCTCCACTTTCCGCCGAATTGAGGCATTACGTTTTGAGTGGTGGAACTTACCGCCGCGCTTTGCCTTATTACTAAACCCAAGAAATGAAAATACTAAATTTGATATTCTCTGGAGTGGGAATTGAACCCACAACCTGTCTCGTTTACAGTCGCACGCTTGTGCATCTGCACCACGACAGACGTTAATTATTAATATTTAAATTAGATATTATTATTGATATTATGTAAGCAGCTTTTCTATTACGCCATCTGCTAGCCAATTTTCTAATGTTAACTAAAGTTTAAGAAAAATAAAATTTATTATTAACCTGCAGAGGCACAAGCGTGCGACTGTAAACGCCACAGGTTGTGGGTTCGATTCCCACTCCAGGTAATGTAAAAGTTTAGTATTTTCATTTCCTGGGTTTGGTAACAAGGCGAAGCGCGGCTTTGAGTTCTACTCACCACGCAATGTCTCATTTCGGCGGAAAATGGGGAACGGAGTGTCTTAACACTAGCTTCCCATGTTCCCTCTGCCTACCTGCCTGCTATATGCGGGATACAGCGTGAAGCTATGTATGTATGTATATGTTACAGGCCACTTTTTACGATTTGCATATTATACATATAGTTTATTTAAAAACCGCTAAATTAAAATAACCAATAATCTCATATATTGGTTAAAACAAAATTAAAAAAAAGGAGTTAAAAAGAGAACGGAGTGTCTCAACACTATGTTCGCTCGATCCTTCTGTCTACCCTTCAATGTGCGGGATAAAGCGTAAAGGTAAAAATTTTTGTTTTTTTTTTTTTAACTTCACACTGTATCCCACATAGCAGGGTAGGCAGAGGGAACCTGAGAACCTAGTGTTAAGACACTCCGTTTTCTTACATTCCGTATTTCGTTCCGAACTTTCCGCCAAATTGAGGCATTGCGTGTAATAAATAAAGCCAAAATAAAATAGGCAATAGATATCACAATATCCAAATAAAAAACAGTCGAAAGTTTTGAAAGCATTTTTATAAAAATTAAGGGGACGGCAGTCAGGTGTTCCTAACCGGCGCGAGCCCTCATCAATTTCAATTCACCGTGCAATCCCTATATATTGTACAGGTTGAATGAAACATTGAAAATAACTCGGGCTTACCATTTTATTATACTTCTATTTTTCTTACTTACACATCGATATTTTGTGGTTTCTATAATTAAAAAAAAAAAAAGAACTTCAAATAAAATGTCCTAACATTATAACGAATGCCTAAAAAATTACTCGTCAGATTTTAACTAAATTAAATAATTTACATAGATATAACGCTTGTCGTGGCGCAGAGGCGCAAGCGTGTGACTGTAAACGCGACAGGTTGTGGGTTCGATTCCCACTCCAGGACATGGAATTTTTATTTTCTGGGTTTGGTAACAAGGCAAAAGCACGGCGTTGAGTAACGCCGCTCAGCACGCAATGCCTCAATTCGGCGGAAAGTGGGGAACGGAATTATTGAAAGAGAATGGAGTGTCTTAACACTAGGTTCTCTGGTTCCCTCTGCCTACCCCGCTATATGCGGGATACAGCGTGAAGTTAAAAAAAAAAAGAAATAAAGACTTAATAGTTGGATCCATATTTTTATCAAAGGTTTAATCCCACTTATATTTAGTATAGCTTTTACATAAAAAGAAAATATTTCTATAATAGTTACAACTGGTCATATAAAGCTGTAATACTCGCATGTTTTATTTCTAAGTACATTTTATGCAAGGAACGAAAATTACTATGTCATGTGCTTGGGTTCAGTATTTTAACATGCAAAAAGCAGATTATGCAAAAAACTTTAATTATTACATTTTATGCTTTAAATCGAATTAATTATGCTTTGCTTGATGGTTTGGTTTTTTATTTTTTTAATGTCGATTAAATTCTTGGTTATTTAATTTAAAATTTTGATATATTTGTTTTTAACTTCACGCTGTATCCCGCATATAGCAGAGTAGGCAAAGTTAACGCGAGAATCCAGTGTTGAGATACCCAATTTTCTTAGGATTTCCGTTGCCCATTTGTCGGCGAATTTAGCTAAGGCGTGTTGATTGGCGGAATTCAACGCCGCGCCTTATCTTATTACCGGAGCTAGGAAATACAAATATTGAATATTAATTACTATAAATATTTAATATTTTCATTTCCTGGAATAGGAATCGAACTCAGAACATAATAAAAATAATTTATGATTTTACGATAGCTTAACTATAACTTAATGCCTAAATTTATCTGATACAGATAGAAATTCAACATATTAATAGATATATTATTTATTCAAATTTATTTTTTTTCCTATTCTCGTAACAATTTCGGGAAATCCTCTTAGTGATTCTCTATACAGAAAAGAAGCCTACATTAAAAAGCAAATTCCCTCAGCTTCTTCTATGACAAGCGATTCATATTTGTATGTATATATTTTTTTCTCAACTTCACGCTGTACCCCGCATGTAGCGGGGTTAGGCAGAGGGAAACTGCAGAATCCCAGTATTAAGACACCCACTCTTCAACAATTCCGTTCCCAAGCTTTTGCCGAATTGAGGCATTGCGTGCTGAAACATGGCGGAACTCAACGCCGCGCGCTTGCCTTTGTTACAAAACCCCAAGAAATGAAAAATAGTTAATTTTGTAAGTATTTCTGAAGTATATATAGATACATTTGTATTGTATGTATATAGATATATATTATACATTTACTTTATAGTTAGACGACATAAGCGTGTCACCGCAAAGCAAGGCGGCTGGTTATGAGTTCGATTGCCCAATTGAAGCGGAAGGAAACGGATCGTTGTAGGAAACAAAGTGTCTTTAACACTCAGGTTCTCAGGTTTCCTCTATCTACCCATACATGTATGTACTGTACAGAAGTTATAAAGATAGATATGTATATATATATATATATATATATATATAGCAGCAGAAAAGATATATATATATATATATATATATATATATATATATATTAACAATAATTTCATGCTGTATTCACAAAATAACTTAACTCGTTTGTACTCGTACAGAAGTCAACTTGAAACAAAGTACGTCTTGTACATTTTCATTTAGACATATTCTATAATTTCACACGCTAATTTAACTTATTTACAACGTACGGGGACGATACGATTTTCTATTACTTATTATATGGGTACGATACGATATTCTTTTTATTTTATTAAATTAAAAACTATCGTATGGTATTGTGTGTTATTTTTTGTAGCATTCACTACCGCAACAATAGAAATCTAATATTAAATCCCACCATACTTTATTTTCTACTTATTTCTCTGTCCCTTACATTGTGTGTTGGGTGGTGGACCTAAAAGCCAAGCTTTACCTAAACCGGAAATGTATTTAAGAATATATTTAAATAGTAAAAAATTAAAAGTAACAATTAAAAATACACATACATACATAAGCAGTAATATACATACATGCATACATGCGCAGAGGCACAAACGTGCGACTGTAAACGCAACAGATTGTGTGTTCGATTCCCACTCCAGGAAATGTAAAAATTTTATATTTTCATTTCGTGGGTTTGGTAACAAGGCAAAGCGCGGCGTTGAGTACCGCCACACAGCACGTTACGCCTCAATTCGGCGGAAAGTGGGGAACGGAGTGTCTTAACACTAAGTTCCCTCTGCTCTGCTTAGCGGAATAAAACGTGAAGCTTATTAGGATTCTTACTCTAATTAGCGAGTATACATTGAAATTCTACATGTTTGGAATGCACGTCCCATATTGAAAATCTGACGCAGTGAATTTAGTTTCGCCACTAATTATAATTCTATTTAAATATTATTATGAAAACCTCAATTAGCAAAAGTATGTCTTACTGATGCATATAACTCAAAATATTATATTAGTATGGAATATATATATATATATATATATATATATATATATATATATATATATATATATATATATATATATATATATATATATATATATATATATATATATATATATATATGTATATGCGGAAAGTGGGGAACGGAATTGTTGAAAAAGAATGGGGTGTCTTAATACTATTATAGGTTCTCTGGTTCCTTCTGTCTACCCTGCTATATGCGGGATACAGCGTGAAGTTAAAAAAATGTACATATATACATCCCTTGCAAGAATGATTATGTTTAAATTATTTTCATTTCTCCGCTCCGATAAGATAAAGCGCGGCGTTGAGTTACGCCACTTATTACGCAATGTCTAGAAATTAGGCGGAAAGCGGCGAACGTAGTGTATAGACACTAGGTTCTCTCTGGCTCCTATGCTATGCAAGTTAAAGCAATAAGCTGTTTCTTTTTTAATGAAAATCTTAATTTTCAAAGGTATGTCTTAATGAGTGAAACTTTATGCAAGCAATACAACATCCATACTGATATTATAAATAGGAAAGTATGTTTGTTTGGCCTTCTTTCACGTCAAAAAGAACATTTTTAGACAAGTCGGGACTCGAACCCGCGATTCTCGCGTTCTGACCTTCTTCTGACTAAGCTATACCTTCGACGTATGGATCAGAGCGCTTGGATGGTATCCAAGGAGCGTTCAAATTTTTACACGTTTTCTAAAAATATTTTTTTATTATTTTATTAACCGATTTCAAAAAAGGAGGAAGTTATCAGTTCATATATATTTTTAAATATATATTATAATACATAACGCATAACTTTTTACTGGGTGAATCAACTTACGAGGTTTTCTTATATGATAGCTGGTGCTTTCGTTGGTCCCATTTAAATTTTGTTATCTAACGAGTAGTTTTTGAGTTATTCGTAACAATCGTACTTTTGGGAGTATTTTAATTTTAATTTTTTTAATGTTGTACCAAATTAAAATAATTTTATTTTTCCTTTATCGTGTTGCAATTTCGTTACACTAAGTTTCAAATCCCAACGAATAAAAAGAATTTTTATTTCAAAAACACAATATCGTACAGTATGCAATGCTTTAAGTATAATCTGATGAGTAATTAACAAAGTTGTTGAGTTCTGCATTAACAAAAGAAGTATAATCTGATGAGTAATTAACAAAGTTGTTGAGTTCTGCATTAACGTTATGTGCCCTTCACTCGTATTGTGTCGGAGTTAAATCAAACTGCTTGCTTCGAAATTTACGAGGATAACGTATATTACTTATTTAGTGTTAAATGTTAAGATGGTAAATAGATTGAACGTGGTAATTGAGGGTTCATATCCTTGTTAAATAAAAATTAAAATATCGCGGCGTTAAGTTCCGCCACTTAACACACAGTGTTTCGGATTCGTGCGAAAAGCGGCATACAGTGTCTAGGTGTTTTCTATGTAATATAAAGCGTGAAGCTGCTTTTTAAGCGGAATTTAAAAAAAAGAAGAAACAACTCAATTAATTCGAATAATCGAACACAAAAATATAGATTTTTTTGTGTTACTGTATAACTTTTAACTGGATGATATATTTTTGATGTGTCTTTTTTATATGACAGCTAGTTCTTCTGATCTGGTCCTATTTAAATTTACATACATACATAGCTTCACGCTGTATACCGCATATAGCAGGGTAGGCAGAGGGAACCTAGTGCTAAGACACTCCGTTCCCCACTTTCCGCCGATTTGAGGCGTGTTGAGCGGAACTCAACGCCGCGCTTTGCCTTGTTACTAAACCCAGGAAATGAAAAATTCAATTTCCTGGAGTGGGAATCGAACCCAAAACCTGTCGCGTTTACAGTCGTACGCTTGTGCCTCTGCGCCACGACAGGTGTTTAAATTTAGTTATTAAAATATAATAAGTAATTTTGAGTTATTGGTAATAATTTAACTTTTTAGTTCATTTCATTTGAATTTTATGTTTTTTTGGTAAAACCTTAATTATTATTTTAAGAATCTTATTTCCATATTATAAAAGCTTTAAGTGCATTTTAAAGAACTTTTCGCAAACAACAAAGAGTATTCTTTATATTTAAGTATTCAATATTCTTGACGAGCATGTCCTGTTTCCGTTAATTCTATTTTGACATCCGATTGTCTTTCAATAACGCAATTTACTTGGTATATTTTTATGAGTCATTAAAATTGCTCCTTTTCAAGACAATGTGTGTGTTTTTCATGGCGGAACTCAACGCCGCGCTTTATGTTCAGACCGAAAAGAATTTTATATAAATATAATCCTACTTTATTAGAGATCGTACCCACTTAATTTCGACACATTGTTTCTTAAGCGGTGTTGAGTTCCGCCACTCAACAACCAATGTCTCTCATAATGGGCCGGACGGACAACTATAGTGTGCTTGATGCTGGAGTTCTATCTTGCTATTAACCTGCTATTTTGGGATAAATGTCAAAATCTATCCTACTAATGATTAGCAAATATGGAAGTTAATGAAAGGATGGATGGACGTTTATTACTTTTCACACAAAAACTACTGAACAGATTTAGATGAAACTTTACAATAATATAGTTTTACATCAAAATAACATAAAATGTTACAATTTATAAAGATTTTTAATTTTCATCCCTAAACAATATGCGGGCGAAACCGCGAATAGAGACTATAAATTCAGATGCGGTATGAGAGCGGAAATCTTAAGAGAACGAATTGTGCCCAACACTAATAACTCTCAGGTTCACTCTGCCTACCCTGCTATGCGCAAGGACACTGAAGTAAAAAAAAGGTAAAGAAAGAAAAAAAGTGATATATATATATATATATATATATATATATATATATATATATATATATATATATATATATATATACTATAACTACTAAGCCAGCGCTAACATAACTTCATATCTAGTTCCATTTACATTCTCAGTTCTAACTGTTTTCCTAAAGAAGACTACAACCAGAGTCGGTACAATACAGAATTCACTAATTCAATCTTCATTTGATCTCAAAACGGAATAATTTACGTCGAGAACTATATATAAATGCTGAAGTGGGTCGCTTTTATGCAATATATAACCTATTTCACTTATATATATTTGTATTGCAGTGTAGTTGGATGTCGTGGTACAAGGAAGTGTTTGTCATATGCAATGGTTGTAAGTTGATTTTCATTAGGAGGGGACTGTTTTCAACCTCGTACTTTTCCTAATGCCGGGTAGTGAGAGAACCGAGTGTTAGCACCTTCCGTTCTCCTCTTTCTGTCTAAATTTAAAACATTGTGTTTGATTGCCCCGAGACTTTGGTACCAGGCAAAATAATAAAATAATTTAAACCATGAAAATTTCACTAATTCATTCCGAATAGTGTTTACGATCAGACGATGTCCCACTGCGCCATATTGCAATAATATGATGTATATAACAATTATGTATAAAAAAACATAAATGGTATAGACTCACACGGGGTTGGGAGTTATGTCTCTTAAATAGATAACTGGGAAGTGGAGAAAGGCTGCCAGCATTTCTGCCTATCCACTAATCCTAAAAGCATAAAAAATACTTACTTAGCTTCACGCTTTATCTCTCTGGCATGTTGGTCAGATAAAACGGGCGCCAAACCTTACAGTCCCTGCTTCTTTCCTCGTCCACAGTCGTTACCTACCTCTTCCTTACAGCATGCGCTTTCCGGAGGGTCCTCCATATACTTTTCCCCCTACCTCTCTTACCACTCACTTTTTGCTTTATTTTAAAATAAAAAATATAAAACCAAAAATGAGATTTTCTTGCATATTTCACCAATGTAGTTAGTTGGCACGTAGTAGCTACAATACCTAAAAACCTAAAAACTGGCAGACAGTCAAAAAATATGGATTTCATAATTAAGTTGCTTACATACAGTATGTATATCTAGTGATAATTCTTTTAAGTCAAAAGTTTTTGCATTAAATATTAATTTCTCTTACGCTTTATGCTTTTTTTGCCCTTATTCGAAAACCAAGTGTTAGAAGCTTACTCCAAAAGTGCTTCTTTCCCTTCAAAATCTGAGACATCGTCTGTGTTGAGTGTCGCATAAATAGATAGATCGATATATGAACCGGAATGAAATTAAGCTCTTTTGTGCATACATGTAGAAATAATACCATTTTACAAAGATATAACAAAAACTCACAAAATAATAAAATAATAAAATACTCCGATCTCTTTCAATATTTCCCGTTCCCCACTTTCCGCCGAATTCAGGCATTGCGATAGCAGTGGCGGAACTCAACCTGCGCTTTTGCCTTGTCACGGGAACCAGGAAATGAAAATTTTTTTAAATATTATTTAAAATGTTCATTTCCGAGTGAATCCGAACCCACAACTTGTCTCGCGTTTACAGTTACACGCTTGTGCCTCTGCGCCACGACAGATTCATTATAATCATATTAATATAAAATAACTTTTATTTAAACAAATCCTTTGTTAAAAAAAATCTAATATAAATTCTAGAAATATTAAGCTTCACTTAGCTTGGAACGGTTCCAAAAGTTAACTAGATGAAATACTGAAGCGGCGCTTACAGCTAAACTCAGATTATATGAGGAGAAAGTTTTTGAAAATATATAATATCATGGAAGGATCATTTCATAGCTTTTTGTAATTGGTAATTCGTTTTGAAGCTTCTTAGTAAGAAAGCCTCTTTCGTAGTATATTATTCTGAAAATAAAAAGTTTTCAATTTCCATGTATATCGTATTTCGTATTGCATATTACGCCATGTACATCGGGAGTGGACAGAAGATGATGTCCAGGCGTACTCTTTCCACACAAATTCCGAGACGTTTGTGTTGTAAGCTTGGAACTTAACGCGCCGCCACCGCCGATTAGTCGATGATAAGTCGGAAATTAGAACAAATACATATTACATAGGCAGGAACCTAGTGCTAAGACACTCCATTACCGCTCCGCCCGGAGTGAGGCATTGCGTGCTACGAGTGCGGAACTCAACGACGCGCTTTGCCATATTACCAAACAGAAAATGAAAAATTCCATTTCCTGGAGTGGTATGAAAATTAAGATACCACTTATTTAAATTTTGTATTTATTTTGAGTGATCGAACTCCCGACGTCTGTAGTTAAAGATGTTTTTGCTGCGCCACTATAGTAAGGAACAAATATCATTTACAATTGATATAGCTGAAGCTGACTATGATAAGTGTGAGAGAGTTCAAGCTTTTCTTGCTGAAAGTCATGAGTATAAATAATTTGGTTGTGTAATATATTGTAACCAACCTAATATTAACAACTACTAGTGGATCGAAAGCTTTTACTTTTAATTTGTATAATACAGAGGTATGCAACCTTTTTAGAAAGTAGCGCTACCCTATTTTAGCAATACGCTGTGGAATCAAATATCATTTTTACAATTTGATATAGCTGAAAGCTGCCAAGTGATAAAGTGTGAGTTCAAACTATACTTGCTGAGAGTCTATGGTATAAATAATTTGGTTGTGTAATATATATTGTAACCAACCTAATATTAACAACTACTAGTGGATCGAAAACTTTTACACTTTTAATTTGTATAATACAGAGGTATGCAACCTTTTTTAAGCAGCCCCTATTTTTAAAATTATTGAGCGGGCCAAAAATCACATTTCAATAGTACTTATTTAAATCTGTATTCATATTATTAGCATTAAATTATAGAAACACAATTTTTTACAAATACAAATTTGTGGAAAATACTAATTTGGTAGAATTTAATGTCGGCGGGAAGAATATCTTAAATGTCTTTAAAATTTTTATTGTAATTTATAGCTACATTTTTAATTATTTGTACTTTCTTTTTGTAAAATATTTTTTTGAAATTTTGAATATAAATAAACGCTATGTGGGGCGCTTAAAATTATTTTAGCGGGCCGCGGATTGCTCACCCCTGATAACCTTATAAAGTACCTACAAACTTTTGGTAATATAAAAACGTATAATTTCTCTAAGTGTGCCAATTAAGCAAATAAATTACGTTCAATTTTTATTATATATTCGGATAGAAAAGCCTGAAGCTGTTGCAACTTTGAACTAGTTGAAAAAACAATATTTCAAGAGAATTTTTTTATTATTTTTCCAATTTTTTTGATACTTGACGCTCTTTCCTACATAGCAGGGTAGTTATAGAAATCTTAGTGTTCAAACACTCCGTTTAAACTTTCTGTTTGGCGTTAAGTTGCGGAAATCAACACTGCACTGATTCTTACTAGACGGAGAAATTAATATACATAGTTAAGTAAATATAGCCATTTGCAAAATCATTTCTGAATAATAAAATTATTTCAATCGTTCCCACACTTTTCCTTTTATCTCATTAAATAAAACCTTGACCTTACGCCTGTCGTGGCGCAGAGGCACTAGCGTTGTGCGACATAAACGACAGGTTGGGTTCGATTCCCCTACTCCAGGGGAAATAATTTTTTAAATAATATTTACTGTTTTAATTTCCTGGGTATGGTAACAAGACAAAGCGCGGCGTTGAGTTCCGCCACTCAGCAACAATGCCTCAATCCGGCGGAAAGTGGGGAACAGGTGCTAAAAAGAGAATGGAGATATATAACACTAGATTGTAAAGGTTCATCAAGAGACATTTCTTGTTAAGTGATGGGAGTAACACGCCTTTGTCTTTTATAGCGAAGACTTGAAAAAAGTTTAATTAAATATAATATTTCCCCCGAAGAGGAGAATCGAACTTACATCAATCTTGTTTACAGTTAGAAACCACTGCGCTACAATACCTTCAATATCAGCAAAAAAATATGAAAAAGTTACGATGCATTTTCCACCAACTCACTAAATAAAAGCTTAAAGTTAATATTTTCATAGAAGCAAAGTTATGTAATCAACGTTTTATAAAAATTAATCAACAAACAAATGTGTAGCGACCGAAATTAAGTAATTAAGTTAACTCGGCCAGCTAAAATATACACTACATAACACGCTACCTCAAATGAAATCTTTACTTTACATTTAGCCGGGTGTTACGGGTCGCGTTTAAACATACCATTAGAGTACTATCTTCGATCTGATGCGAGTTTTTTAGTTTTAAGGCGTGTCTACTTAATTAAATTTGAAAGCATTTTGTTTCGTTTTATGAATATGTATCGAAAACGGTAATCGAGTAAAGGTATATCTAAATTTCTTATTTTAATGATTTAAATAATGATTATGTGGACTTCCGGTTAATAAATACATACATACATACATAGCTTCACGCTGTATCCCGCATATAGCAGGGTAGGCAGAGGGAAGCTAGTGTTAAGACACTTCGTTCCTCACTTTCCGCCGAATTGAGGCATTGCATGCTGAGTGGTTCATAAATAAAAATATTCTAAAATAATAAAAAATGTTCCAACACAGTGCTATTGAGATGTGCCTGAGAATGAGAGTACAAGATTAAAATCTATTAGGACGTTTGAATATATTTGGGTAGTTCTGCAACATTTCATCCTTTTCTGGTCATTTTCTGAGATCCTTAGCTCAAATATATGTTTTGTGATATGTTTTATAGGAACACGTTTTTTATGCCAAAAATTAAACAAAAATTGGGCCATATTAATCAGGTGAAGAATGAAATCTTGAAGAATTACCCGTTTACTATGAAAGCTCCGCCTGTTCGCTTCGCTTGCTGACTCTTTCTTATAACGGCTTATAATAATAAAAAAAAATAATTAAAATGTCCAGATTTATAAAATATTTTACATAGCGGGACTCGAAGCAAGTTTTTGTTTTTGTTAGGTGGTAGGAGGTTCGTCCTCCGACTGGCTCGCGACCACTATCATGTCAAAGACGAACCGCCAAATATTTAATGATGTGTTCCGGTTCGATGGCATGTAAGCCAGATTTTCCCGTATCCCACCCATCCTTTCCCCAAAATGTGGTGGTTCTGATAGTGGACTACTACATTGTCCCCCCTTCCATCAGTATCCTCTAGGTTGGCAACGCATCTACAACATCTCTGGTGTTGTAGATGTCTATGGGCGAAGGTAACCACTTACCATCAGGTGGTCCTTCTGCTCGTTTGCCGTCCGTTATCAATAAAAAAAAAAAAAAAAGCAACACCTCTTGGAAAGCGCTCTAGCCAATTACGCCATACGTTCTTATCTAATTACGTCAAAATTCTTATACACTTGTTAAATAAGCTGTATTTTCATTTCACCAAAATTTTCATTTTTGTAAGACAAAGCGTGTACATATATGGTTTTTTTTATTTTAGCTTCTCGCTGTATATCGCATATAGCAGGGTAGGCAGAGGGAACCTGAGAACCTAGTGTTAAGACACTCCGTTCCCGACTTTTCGCCGAATTGAGACATTGCGTGCTGAGTGGCGGAACTCAACGCCGCGCTTTGCCTTGTTACCAAATCCAGGAAATTAAAGTACTAAACTTTTACATTTCCTGGAGTGGGAACCCACAATACCTGTCGCGTTTACAGCACACGCTTGTACTTCTGTGTCACGACATCAATACGTGTGTATAGGCGAATATATGGTATCCATAAAAAAAAAATAGCCTCTAATCCTAAATTATAGAAGTTAGACGGGAAACGGCGAACGCAGTGTCTTGACACTAGCTATTCTCTGACTACCGCGTTACGCGAGAGAAAACGTGAAGCTAATATGAAATCATAATATAACAAAGCTTAATTCACAGAGTCATACAGTCTTTTAATCAAAAGAGGAAGTGAAGTGGGCATTGTACTATAATGTAGTTGAATCAATGTTAATGGTCATACAATGTTGCATAGATAGTCCATATTTCATTGTGTGTTAATATCGTTTTAGGCATATGGTCAGAAGTAGCCAGTTCGATATTGGGCAATTCAATAAGTTTGTAAATTTTTGTTAAATTTACACCATTATTGTTTTTTTAGGTTAATACTTTATACCTAGCGGGGTTTTTCATGAAGAACGGGGTATTATTGATACTGTGTTCTAGAAAGTCAACCGAGGTATATATGTATATGTATATATGGTTTCCCGTATTGTGCTACATACTTGGCTACGTAGGCAGTAGGTACGTAGGTACTAGGTACGTAGGCAGTAGGTACTAGGCTGGAAAAGCACACTTTACATAAATAGGTAGGTAGGTAGGTAGGTACCTATTTACCTAGAGTGTTAAGACACTGCGTTCTCTTTTAACGTGTTCGTTCCCCACTTTCAGCTGAATTGAAGCACTGCGTGCTGAGTGGCTGAACTCAAGGATTCCATTTTCTTATTGTATTTTAATATTTTCCTGTAATCAGTAATTGAACCTACAACCATTCTCGTTAACAAACGCTGTTCCACATCACGATAGGCTCAGATAAATAAAGAAAATAATAAAAAATCCCTGCATAGTTGCATACATATATGGTATTTATAAACATAGCCGACAACTGTGATACAACTGTCCTATTACCCCGAGTCCTTTTCTAGTTTTTTTTAAATTCACACTAGACCTGCACATAGAGGGTATACAGAGGAAACCAGAGAACCTAGTGTTAAAACATTCCGTTCTCTTTTAACATTTCAGTTCCCCACTTTCCGCCAAATTGAGGCACTGCGTGCTGAGTGGTGGATCTCAACGATTCTTTACTTATTGTATTTTAATATTTTCTTGTAATCAGGAATTGAACCTACAACCATTCTCGTTAACAGACGCTGTTCCACTCCACCATAGGCTCAGATGAATAAAGAAAATAATGAAAAAATCCCTGCATAGTTGCATACATATATAGTATTTATAAACATAGCCGGCAACTGCGGTACAACTGTCCTATTACCCGAGTCGTTCCCATTCATCCGACTGCAAGGGGCAATCGAGAGCGCATTGTGCGATAATTGCCTCAATCTCATGGTAATCGCTTTTAAACCTATTCTTAACATTCATTTGAAGCCTGTTAGACAACTTTAAAAAGGCGTTAGGGATGGGAATGTACCATATATTTTCTATAACCGAGTTCAAAAAATGAGGGTGTTGCCGCACAACTTTTAGTAACAGTTCTAACGAACATGGTAGGAGGTTCGTCTCCGTCTGGCTCGCGACCACTATCATGTCGTGTCGAACCGCCAAATATCTTATGATGTGTTCCTGTTGCTCGATGGCATGTAGCCAGGTTTTTCCCCTTTCCCACCCATCCTTTCCCCAAAATGTGGTGGTGGTTCCGATAGCGGACCACTACATTATCCCTCCCCTTCATCTGTATCCTCTAGGTTGGCACGCATTCACAACATCTCTGGTGGTAGATGTTGATGGCGAAGGTAACCACTTACCATCAGGTGGTCCTTCAAGCTCGTTTGCCATCCAAGCTGTCCATAAAAACAGTTTTTATGATTTTTATGGCTACTCCTATGATAGTTATTTAGTGCTTCTTGATGTGGGACTATATCATCATTTAAAAATTACTAAGATAAGACGAAAGCTTTCGAGTTATTCGTAAAGTAATGTTACTTCTTTTAATGCGCTGACGGTCTGCTTCTTTTTTGTAGTTAAATTTTTATTTCTATATCTGCTACATGTTTCTCACTCATCCGTCCTACTTACTATATATTATTCCTGGTCAGTTCGTTCGTAGAGTTTGGAATATTCATTTTATGTTAAACCATATTTTTTTTTGACTTCAGTTTCAAAACTTTATTTAGCATAACCACCTTCCACGCCGTTACTACCTTCCTATAGAACTGACAGTACTGACATTTTGACCACATGAAATGCTATTTTATAAAGAATATTTTCTATTTTACTATATATATTTACTAAAAATTGATTTTATATTCTCACATCTTTATTTTTGAATTGGAAATTTTAAACTATACAGAGAATCTAGTAATTGTATCTGAATTTACAAAAACCTTTCAAACATTTAGTTCTCCACCAGAATTTGAAACATTGCATGTTGAGTGGTGAACTCAATGCCGCGGTTTCCTCTTACGAGAGAACAGTGTGTATTGGACACATGATTACTGCCTACCCTACTAAGGAGAAAAGTATGAATCTACGACATTTCTTTTTAATCTTTTCAAAAAACTATATTAAATGTAAAATATTTTAATATAACATACATACATACATTACATAGCTTTTTCTTTTTTTTTTTTTATGGATAACGGATGGCAAACGAGCAGAAGGACCACCTGATGGTAAGTGGATACCTTTTTGCTCCATGAACATCTACAACACCAGAGATGTTGTGAGATGCGTTGCCAACCTAGAGGATACAGATGGAAGTAGGAGGACAATGTAGTATTCCGTTCCCGGAACTGTTCACATTTTGGGACAGGATGGGTGGCAATGGGAAACCTGGCTTACGCTACCTTAGAACTGAACACATCATAAGATATTTGGCGGTCTGTCTCTTGACATGATAGTGGTCGCGAGCCAGACGGAGGACGAATCTCTACCACCAAAAAGCCAGGACGGAGGACGAACCTCTCGTACCACCAAAAATAGTTTTCACGCTGTATCCTGCATATATCAGGAACCTAGTGTTAAAGACACCTGTTCCCCCACTTACTGGCGAATTGAGGCATTGGGTGCTGAGTGATAGAACTCAACGCCGCGCTTTTGCCTTGAGTTACCGAACCCAGGAAATGAAAATTCACCTCCTGGAGTGGGAACCCACGGTCTGTCGCGTTTATATTCGCACGCTTGTGCCCCCTGCACCACGACGGGCGTTTTAATATAACATAATACTACACAAGCTATTAACCTTATTCAGCTTATCCACCCGAAAGGGGGACGCAATCAAACGTGCACTCCGCAATAATCGCGGCTGCCAATACAAATAATATCAACGCAATGTATTTAAACTGTAGTGCTTAAATTATAAGCTATCTGCCAATTGTGATTTGGGCTTAAACGTTGAAGATTCGATCAAATTTTGAGTTTTTGGACATCAGGTTCAGTAGTGCTTGACTGACAACTCGAGTGGTTATAAGTTCGATTTTCATTCGAGGTAATGATTCATATTACTTTTTTTTCCCTGCTCTAATAAAAATCAACAGGCAGTGTATAGATTTACGACGCTAAGTGAAGAACGAAGTGTCTTGACTCTAAGTTCTCTATGTTTATAAATATGCATGCACCTATGCAAGCATTTTTCATTATTTTCTTTATTTATCTGAGCCTATCGTGGTATGGACCAGCGTCTGTTATACGAGAGGTTCTGGGTTCAATTCCCAATTGCAGGAAAATAATAAGATATATAGGAAAAAGAGGGAAGCTGCAATAAAAAGGAATATTGGGAGTTAAAGTAGACAGTTCCACTTACTTGCTTGCTTGCAGCGAAGTTCGAATAGCAGAGTAGCCAGAGACAATCAAGTGTTAAATCACTGTTGTCCACTATCCGTCTGAAATCACGACACTGTGTTCACTAGCAGAACTTAACGCCACGTTTTACCTTCCAGAGTAAAAAATTGAAAATCATGTAAACATAATAATGTAAATATCTTTTCTTTTTTTTTTATCTTCACGCTGTATTCCGCATATAGCAGGGTAGGCAGAGGGAACCTGAAAACCTAGTGTTAAGACACTCCGTTCTCTTTCAACAAATTCGTTCCCCACTTTCCGCCGAATTGAAGCATTGCGTGTTGAGTGGCGGAACTCAACGCCACGCTTTGCCTTGTTACCAAACCCAAGATATGAAAATACTAAATTTTACATTTCCTGGAGTGGAAATCGAACCCACAACCTGTCTTTACAGTCGCACACTTGTGCCTCTGCGCCACGACAGGCATTTTTACACGCATTATGTAAATATCAAAAGCCCATAATAGTTTTTTCTTAATCAACCGTCAGTCGCTGTTATTAATTTCTCACTAATCAATAGCTAGAAAGCTAGAGCACGATGAATATTTTATATTTTCATTACGTTAACTCCTGGTCTAGAAATAGTTTGTGATAGAATAGGTACATTGGTAACAGCTTGATATTAATTTGTATGCAAATATATATTTTTTTTATTTTTATATTTTTTTTGGCTTCACGCTGTATCTTACACATGGCAGGGTAGATAGAGGGAACCTGAGAACCTAGTGTTAAGACACTCCGTTCTCTTTCAACAATTCCGTTCCCCACTTCCACTCTTGCTAGGTTATTTTCATCTACCCTCATATTGTATAAATGTCGCTAATATAATATTTATTTGTCCACAGGTTGCGCGTTTCCAATACGTTGGCAAGGACGCTGGTTCCAGTCGGGCGTCATACAGCCCATCATGATAGATGGCGCCATACTATCGAACAAGGGCAGGTGCATATCCTCTGAAGGGGACAAATTTCTTATAGTAGACGAGTGAGTATCTATTTTTCCTTTCTATTATTATTATAAATGTCATAGTTTGTAAGGATGTTTGTCAGTCTTTAAAAAAAAAAAAAAAAAAAAAAAAAATTAAATAAAAAAAAAAAAAAAAAAAGTCCCGCTGAGTTTCTTGCGCCGGTTCTTCTCAGGTCTGAGGCATTAAATTTAGTGAACCGGTGGTAAATTATTGACGTTCAAAAAAATGAAGCTTGTAACTTCTTGTTATTTTGAATAAAATTGATGACTTTGACTTTATTGACTTGACTTTGACTTTTACTTTTAAAAAGTATTGAACAATTTGAATCGGTGAGTGCAGAAACAACGTACTTGTTGTTTTCAAATTGATTTTCAAATTTTGCAGGAGAGAAAAAAAAAAAAACAACACGCATCTTGCCTTTCTAAGCCAGTTTAAATTGATAACGATTGCATTTTTCATGACTTTACGTTGTTTCTGCGCTACGAATTCCATTTAGGTAAAAGCACAGTATTATCCCACACTAATATCATAAATGTCATAAGTTTGTTTGTTTCGCTTTCCTGGTCAAAACTGCTCAACCGCTTATAATGAAACTTTATACACATGTTGGAGTTATTAAAAATAATATAGAATACTTATTATTTAAAAAAAATAATATATTTTGGCGAACATGATTGTTTGACATGATATTTGAAATCTACTTCAAGAAAGAGACTTCAAATTACGCATAGTGCATTATACACTTTGTAGTATGTAGTATGGTTTGTCATTGCCGCACGAGAAGCGAAGCAGCGGGTAACAACTGAATTAAACTCTATTATAAATATGAAAATTTGCCTCAATTTGGCGAAAGTGGGAACGGAAATGTTGAAAGAGAATGGAGTGTCTTAACACTGGAGTTCTCTTGTTCCCTCTGCCTACCCTGCTATATGCGGGATACAGCGTGAAGTTAAAAAAAAAAAACAAAAACTATTAAACGGCTCTAGATTAAACTTTATAGAAATATGGTTTATATATCAAGAATAACAGGTTGCAATTTATAATGATTGTGTGTTATTTAACCTCAAAAATAGAAGTTAAGCATCTACTATCTTTTTATGCCTATATTATTTCGACATGGTTGGAGTTCTTCGAGGCCGTCGCGGCCCTAGGGTTTGTGGGTTCGATACCCCCTTTGGGAAACAGGTTCCGTTTTGTCTATGTGGAATATTAAAAAGCATTAAAGCAATAGTTTTACATATAAGGAACATAACCTTGTGGCAAGCTCTTATATCCTTTATCGCATACACTAAATAGAGAGGAAGTGACGTGACGACAAGTGACGAACTCACTTAAATGAAGCTCGACCTCTTGGAAATATCACTTTAATCAGATATTCAAATGAACAGAATAGCAAAGTCGATCCATCGGAGCAACTGGAAAACTAAATTATGATACAATTAGATTTCACAAGTGAACCATATAGAAGAAATACCATAGAGTTTACAAAGAATTTACTAATAGAGCAAATAATAAGATAAGTAAAACACCAATTATATATTTGAACAAAAAATCCAAAACTGCTTACTCAATTAACTATGACAGCACATTTTTATAATTAATGCTAAAACAAACAAATAAAAAAAAACATATTTAGAAAACGAAAAAAAAAAAATTTTGAACCACCTTGGGATGAACCTGTGCCTCTTGAAACCGCCCAAGAGGACCATCTTGGGCGGTTTCAGAGACACCTTCGGATCCCACTGTTCAGAAATTTATGCGTTTTCAAATATATTTTTTCGTTTCCTAAGTGTGGAATTAACACTTTAAAACTTCAAAAAAAAACAAATACAGATAAAAATTAGGAAGCCAGTAACATCAGACATAACCTGTGCGACAATCAAGTAGCGACAAACTCTTATGTCAAAAGCCATGTAAATGGCGGGAAAATAGATACATAGGTAGGAAAAAAAATAAAAAAATGGAAGGAAAGGGGGGGGTAGATGATTCCTAATTCTATTATATATAAAATTGAGGCATTGTGTTCTGAGGGGCGGAACTCAACGCCGCGCTCTGCCTTGATACCAAACCCAGGAAATGATAATACTATTAGAATCTTGAATTTCTTGATGCGAGGCGCAAAACGTAGTAGGGCTTCAACTAGTATTTAAATTAGAAATATTACTTTTAAATAACTAGAGATGAATGGGCTTCTCAACGGCAAAAGCAATTTTCTTATACTCCCACCTCCTACCGCTAAATTTATGTTAAACTTTATTTATAGAGTGTATTGCGTTGAAGTAATTACTATCTCGATTTGTTATTCTTGGAAAATATGAAATTTAATTTGGATATTGTATTGGTTTTGCTTTTCTTTATACTTGAACAAGGCGTGATTATATTGACAAGTTAACTTGCATGTATTTCTTTTTAAATATTGAGAGGTATTAGGATTTTTACTTGGTAAAAGTGAACAAATTACAAAATCAAAAAACTATTTTTATTTATTTTTGTTTTTAGTAATTTCAAAAAAGAAGGTATGTAAGGTTCGAATCTCGCGTTTTTACTCGTTAAGTACGAGTAACCGCATACACTACATGAATGTAAAAAAAAAACTGCTTCACGGTTTATCTCGGATAGTAGGGTACTCAAGTAAGATCTAGAATGAAGAGAGACCGGTTTCCTCTTTCCCTTCAAACTCGCGTGTTAATGGCGGAACTCAACGCCGTACTAACCTAACTAAAAATTTTGTATTATTTATTTCCAGAAGTTCCATTCGACAGTACAAGAGGGCAATCAAGTAACAATTGATACCATATTACCTTAATATAAAGCAAATAGCGTACAAAAACAGGCATTTCCACTCGCACCCCTCATCTCACAGTCAAGATATTCACGATTATGAGGGAATGGGGCAATCATTGCTGATACTAAAATTATACGAACCAAGATTGTTGTTCAATGTTGAAACTGTAGAAGTGTCATTCTAGCATGGGGAAGCCAGCTGACTAGAAGTGATTTATTACTTATGACATTTTTTAACCTACTCCCCAGAAAAGAAGGGTTCATACATACTTATACATGGCTTCACGCTATATTCTGCATATGGCAGAGTAGGCAGAGGAACCTAGTGTTAAAGACACTCCGTTCCCCATTTTCGCCGGAGTAAATTGCTGAGAGTGGCGGAACTCAGCGTCGCGCTTTGGTTTTGTACCAAACCCAGGGAAATGAAAAAATTCAATTTCACTGGGTGGGGAATCGAACCGCTTAATCTGTCACGTTTACAGTCACACGCTGGTGCCTCACATCGCCACGACAAGAGCGTTATACGGTATGAAATCGGCCATATTCTTAATATGAAATCAATGTCAAAACACAGCGTTAACCGCCACCGCCACATTTGGGAGCATTTCGTGTTAACTGAGAAAGCCGGGAAGAAAACTACCCTCCACCTCCTTTCCACCTCTTCCAACACCACGCTTTTTGTCTTTTACCAGTGTAGAGTAAGATAAGAAAATAATTATGTCCCATACCCCTCATAAGGAAACGGCCGTCGAAGACTGTCCACGCGTATGAATTTATAACATATATGAAACAGTCGAGATTGCAAAAATATAGGGTATTATCCACGCTTTACTCATATCAAAGGTGGCCAGAAAGAAACTAGTGTCAAAAGCACTCCCGTTCGCTTGAATTCCCGAGGGCATTGCGTGTTAATTTGCCGAAACTCAACGCCGGGCTATCTTCTTAAAATAAAAAATAAATATATTTAGAAAATATATACTGTATCCCTACTTTCACTCTGTGCAACGTCCACATGCAGTACATTAAACCAGACGCTTTGGCGGTGTGAAGCACGTCTTTAAAAATTATATTAGACTCCTCGACCTGGCCTCGTTTTGGAAGAAACATTGTTAATATATGTTCTATTTTTAAGAAAAGGCTGCTACCGCTGCGTTGTGATGCACGAGGAAACATATTAACGTTTTACAATATTATAAGGAAAGTGAGTAATTTATAAATATTTCAAAGCTTTTTTCCCACGCAATGACTGAACCTAATAGTGTTAAGACCTCAGTTCTTCATGGTATGTGTTCGAGATGATTTGCAGAGGAGGAGAGGAAGAGGAGAGAAGGAGAGGAAGAAGACTCAAATTTTTTTTTTTTTAACTTTTTACGCTGTATCCCGCATATAGCAGGGGTAGGCAGAGGGAACCTAGTGTTAAGACACTCCGTTCCCCACTTTCCGCTGAACTGAGAGGCATTGCATTGAGTGGCGGAACTCAACGCCCGCGCTACTTTGTTGCCAAACCCAGGAAATGAAAAATTCCATTTCCTGGTGTGAAGAATCGAATCCACAACCAATCGCATTTACAGTCAAAAGCTGTCGCTTCATGGTAATAAATATGCAGTATATAATTTAATATAGTCCAAAGAGCAACTTAGAACCGACACGACTTGATGTTTAAGCAGCGGATTACAAAGTTCTAGGTTCAAATTCAGGACGGAACTAATATTTGTGTTGACCTTATTGTTTGTTTCGGTCTGGATAAGCCAAAGCGCAGGATTTACTCTAATTTAACTATTGTAGTGCAGGAAGAAGTTCTAACATTACGATATGTGTAAATGTATGGAGAGGGTAACGGAGAATTTAGTCACTGGAATTAATTTTATATGTTTCAAGTTTTTTTTTTTATATTCACTTATATTCGCCTCAGTAGCCGATTTACTAGCATTTCTATTATTGGTGCCCAATTTGCGGACTGATTTTTTTACTAGTTTATAGGAATTAAAAAGATTTCTGTATCATTATTTTCTGATGTCTTAACAAATTAAGAGTCTACAAAACAGATTTTGCTAGTGACTTCCCCAATTTAAAAATTTTGAAATGCCGCTCTGCAGCTTCGAAGTGATTGACATCTGCAAATTTTTTAAGAAGCGAAAAAGCTTAAGAATTGCAGTAAGTTTCCAAATATATTACACATATATAATTAAAGGGAAACTGATATTCTTGAGGAACAGATGAAGTAAAAACAAGAAGGAGCAAAGAAAAGGGTAAAAAAAAAAACTTAATTAAAGCTAGATTAACAGACTATATCTTAAAAATATAAAAATCTGCCATTGATGCGCTTTATGATGCTTTATTGTCAGTTTTTCATGAATTTAATATCCAGGCCAGTGTTTCTCCACGTGAGGTTTTTGCAGAAACCATAGAAAATTTAAATATATTGAGGCTTGAACAAATGGCTTAGTGGTCCAAACCGCGCTTGGGCGGTTTTTCAATAGGCGCGGAGTTCGATTATTCCCGATATGTTTTTAAAACATGTTTTCATACTAGGTATTATTTTTTTACAGCATTCTGCCACAGTCGAGATGCGCTACCCCCATATGTTCCCTCATCACTGGCGATGCTCTTCTGTATTCTATATGTTTCGTGAAAACACTTGGGCCTGTGGGATGTCCGCAAAGGACCTTTCTCTTTTACCTACCACAACAGGTAAGTTTTTTGTTTATTTGTATATTGTGATTTTTTTATTATTTTTATTTAATTGTATAGGGGATACCAAGTTTTATCCCTAGTTGAGTCCCAGTTTTAAAAGTTAGGTTTTATTTACACAATTTTGTTATTTTACTAACAACTTTTTTTAGATTTATTTTCATGTTTTTACATACTTAGCCCAGGGTAGGCAGCGGGAACCTAGTGTTCAGACGCACTCCGTTCCCCAGCTTTCCACCAATTTAGGCATTGCCTGCTGAGCGCGGCGGCAGCCGGAACTCAACGCCGCGCTTTGCCTTGTTGTTGTACCAAACCCAGGAAATGAAAAATTCCATCTCTTAGAGTGTGGGAATCCGGGAACCACAACCTGTCGCATTTACAGTCCCACGCTTGTGCATCTTCCGCTACGACAGGCGACAATTGTGTTTTTTTTAATATTATTATAGTATAAGCAAAACTACTGAACAAATCTACTCTTAGATGAAACGTTATCGTAGTAAAGATAGGAATAAGACGTAAGCTACAATTTATAGACTTTACCCACTTAACATATGAAGATGTGTAAAATATTTTCTACAATTAAATATCCCTTTTACAAAAATAATGCTAATTTTTTTCACATTAAATTGGATCTCTATACAAAAATTCTTAAATCTTTTATTTATTAACAAGGGCATTTCGTGTACGAACACTGCTTGTATTTCAAACTTCAAGAAGCAACAGACTGCAAAACGTAACCTAATTGTGATTTCGACAAATAAAACGCAAACAGTAGAACAGTTGTCGTAGTCATTTAAATTAAACTAGTTTTTGCATGTCACTTCGTTTGAGTAGTTTCTTTATAATGGTTTATAATATAGTATATACGATTTTTAATGATTTCTGCCGTTTTTGAAACGTAAAATCGGGAAATATTCGCTTAGTGTTCCCTTACACTCTCCAATTGTAGATGAAACGCTAATTTTTTATAATTTTCATCGACTTCAAAGTGAATTGGAAATATTACTTTTACGCTAGGTGGCGGAACTCATAAACCAACTCAGTTATATACCATCAGGCACTTTTCAACTATGATTGAAAGTAACCAAAAAATTAAGAAACCATAGAGGGTATCGTGGTCGCAGTTGGTCAGAGATTCTAAACGCGATTGACTGCGAGTTCAAAAGCAAACCAAAATTAAAATATTCTTTATTCAAATAGGCTATTACAAGTACTTTTGTATCGTCAACTTACAATAAATGTCAGTAGTGTCAGTCCTAACGGAAGCTACCACTGGCTCGGAAAGTTCTGCTGAGAAGAGCCGGCAAGAAACAGTTGCTCTTTTCAAATAAAATTTTACAATAAATTCACAACAACGATAAGCCTCATTTACATCTGTATAGTAGTCTTGGATAGAATAATATACTTTCCTTAATAATATCTTTTTAATCTCAACTTTGAATTTTTAAAGTGGCAGGTCAGTAATTATTTGTGGAATTTTGTGACACGAACGATTTATTCACCTTTTGAAGGGGATAACTAGAAGTGATCAGCTTATTTTTACTTCTTGTTCATTCGATTCTCACTAGCCGGACTGTATATATTTACATACATACATAGCTTCACGCTGTATCCCACATACAGCAGGGTAGGCAAAGGGAACCTAGAGTTAAGACACTCCGTTCCCCACTTTCCGCCGAATTGAGGCATTGCGTACTGAGTGGCGAAACTCAACGCCGCGTTTTGCCTTGTGACCAAACTCACGAAATGAAAAAATCCATTTCCTAGAGTGGGAATCGAACTCACAACCTGTTGCATTTACAGTCGCACGCTTGTGCCTCTGCGCCAGGATAAGCGTTGTATATATTTAAACCATATTTATATCTCCGATCTGGCAAGACAAAGCGCGTTGAATTCCGCTACTTAACACGCGATATTTTGAATTCGGGCGGAAACGAAACGGAGTATCTCGACACTACTTTCTCTCTGACTACGCTGCTATGCGGGATAAAACCTAAAGCTTTTACAATAATATTAGAAATTTACAAGAATATAAAGAAAATGGTACTATCTATAATTCAATTCACCAATCATTTAGGTACTAAAAGTGTATAGTCTTCAGGCACTGGGACGTGATGAGCAACTGAATGTCTCACTTCTTGAATGTTACATGCATTCTTGAACAGGGCGGTATATTTAATTTACTTCTTACATGTCTTATTACAATTTACTTGTGGTTCTTTGAAATATTTCATTTAAATTGAAAAAAATTGCCAATTTATTAATATTAGACATACATTTACTTAGTTTCAGACTGTAGGGCAGCCTAGCGAGGTAGTCAGAGAGAATAGAGAGCCAAATTTGCGGTCCCTGCATACTACTTTAGCTTCTTCCACAGTCATTAACTTCTTCATATATGCTTTTTTTTCCTCGTGATATTATTATTGATAATATTATAAAAATCCACTGTATTGTGAGGTCATCGTGGCTCAGTGGTACAGCATCTAATTGTAAACGCGGTTATAATGGGTTTGATATACGAATTAATGTAATTAAATAGAATTTATTTTCTTTTTCCTCGCTCTGGGCAAAGTGCGGTTCTCAGTTCTGCCACTCAACAAACAATGTCTTGAATTAGGCTGGAAGGTTGAGAACGGAATCTCGACAGTAGGTTCTCTCTGACTACTCTTCTATGCCTAAAAAACTGCTATCCGTTAATCCACACCTCTGGTGTTGTAGATGTCTATGGGCGAAGGTAACCACTTACCATCAGGTGGTCCTTCTGCTCGTTTGCCGTCCGTTATCAATAAAAAAAAAAATCCTGATTAACAAAAAAGGAAAATATTAACTATATGTACGTTGTTTTATATATTTCGCTTAAGCTGACATTTCTAATTGATTGACTGATTGAAAGACTCTATGAACTTAACAATCTTTTGGATTATACATTGATAATACAGATACTATATTATATAATATAATAATATTAAACACAATGTTTACAAAAAAACACTAAAATCTATGATAAACGATTACCATTTAACAGGCAATTTTAAAGAAATTCGTATGGGCAAGCCAATTAATAATTATTAGAGTGACGTGGAGTGTTGCGCTGTGATAAGCATTCATTACCCGCGGTGGGATCACGCTTCATTAACTTCGGTCAAATTAAAAAGCCACTGCACATGACACAAAGTAATAATTACAGTCGTGGAACCTGTCTCTCATCTGTGTATACGAGGCGATATCTGATTGACAATAAAAAAGTTTTAAAAAACTATATGGATTTTTTGAAAGATTTTTTCTATATCTCGTTATTCTTGCTAAGGGTATAAGGTCCCTTCTATATTGTTCCATCATCGGATCCGGACACGTGTACAAATTTTTAAACAAATATGACGGTTATAGTATAGATATATAAGTGCAGATCAAGCTAGTAAAAGCATATAACAAGGAATTTTGATATTCATGTATGAGTATTTCTGCGATTGTAGCAGACCTCAGGCCCGCAGGCTTTAACACTGTGACTTTCTCCAGTTCAAACTAACTTGAAAACATATTCCTACCTTCCTTTTTAATGAAGTCCAAAAAGGAGTAGATCAAATCGGCTGTTTTTTCTTTATATATGTTACCGCATAACTTTTTACTGGGTGAAATAATATTAAAGCGCTAAATACCCACCTATACCTGAAATTAATAATATTTTTATCACAATTTCCAGAGGACACGGCGACTGTAAGATACCAGCTTCATCAATCGAGAGTTGTACAGAGGACTCGCGGCTGTTACTTAATTATCAAGCTTGTCCAGATGTGTACGGTTCGGAAAGCACCGGTAAGTAAACACATGATAATTGTTGACCTTATTAATATTATAATTGGTCCTTCGAGACTGACTGGAGACATTATATTATGGCAAATAAGCAGGTAATTAAAGAGATTTTGGTCAAGTAAATAGTTATTTAATATTTGTTAGCAAATATTGAAAATTGGCTTGTATTAATTAGCAATAATATATAGTCCCGCCAATGAACATGGAATCTGTTGAATTCAGCAAATGAAAGCGGCTAAGGGAGTGAATTAACACTAGCTGTTCTATGAGTACCTTGCTATATATGGCATATAGTGTGATCTTAACATAATAATTTCTAGATTAACATACATCTAATTGAAATCTGTTAACATAGAGAAAGAAGCACATATGATTAAAAGTACTTGCCATTTTGAAATGTAAAAAAAACAAACTAGAAACTGAACAGGAGACGATGGCTTTTACTGATTGCCACACCAGGAAATAAAAATATTAAATAATACAATATTTTCATTTCTTCACTCTGGTTGTCAGCTTGTTAGATGAAAGCGCGTCTCGAGTTCCCACCACCCAGCACATGATGCCATCATTTTCAGCGAAAAGTGGTGAAGGAAATTTTTTAAAGAGAACAAGTGTCTTAACACTAGGTCACTCTGATTCTCTCTACTTACCCTGCTATGTGCGGAACACAACAAACTATTTCATACTTCTTATCCGTATCACGTATGCTAGATTAATATAAAAGCGGCGATTTGCATTATGTCTCTTCTTTATATTTTATGGGAACTAAGAAGATATTTATAACATAAAGCCCGCGAATTTAAATATAAAATTCCTGCCCTGAATTTTTATGCATTATCATTATCCGGACTTATTCACGGAGTGCAACAATGTGTATATATTATTTATATAAAGATTACACACCTACATATACTCAATTCGGCGAAAGATGAAAAAGAACGGAGTGTCTTAACACTAGGGTCTCAGGCACCCTCTGCCTACTCTGCTAATACCCGGGATACAGAGTGAAGCTACAAAAAAAAAAATGGAGAAAATAGTGAACGGAGAGTATAGACACTGGGTATCTATATAGGAAAAAGCGCTATTCTGCTTTCATTACTAAAGCAAAGTAAATGCACAAAGAATTTAATTTTTATACCCAGTTATGTTCATACCAGACGAATTGTTCCTGATCCGATGATATAATTTTACGCGATGCTAGCCGTCTGGCGGGCAATCTTCCAGCCTATTGTTTGTCTGGCCTGAAATAACTTGCTAACTTGTTGTTTTACACGTTTTTCGTCTACGCGTCATCGACGAATAACTTGGAATTTTCATTTGGTTTTTGAATAACTTATCTATATATCTCTCTATGGTTATTACTTTAGGTTACTCTGTTTTATTTATATGGATTTTATTTTTTTTTTCCTATTTAGATATCATGAAAATATGTTTCTTTTTTTTCGCTGTTCGTATAGTCAGTATTCTTGATTGACGCTGGGCTTAATCTTGTATATATAGTGTGTCATAGTGAAAAAAATAAAATAATTTCAATAAATACAATCAATCCCTCGAGCAGGGATCGAATCTACGATCATTGTTTACAGTCCAATACTGCACTGCGCCACAATAACTTTAAAAAATACTTACAAAATGTTATGCTCGGTACTTATTTTGTGTTTTATTGTCTATTTTCTTGTCCATAAAGAAAACCGTTTTATTACTAACTTAGACTATTAATTTTATACGTACTCCAATTTTTATCTAATTATAAGTATTATATGGATAGTTACAAAAGAATATGAGTGTGATTTCGACCCGACATTTGTTTTATACTATGATTGTGACACTTATTGTCACAACAAAATTATAGTTTCTTTTATCTTATCCTAAGCGGAACAGTCAAAATATTTATGAGTTTTTGATTTATGGTCATTTTAAGAAAATTAAGCCCCAGGATACTGAGAACGAGTTCAGGAAATTTAACTAATTAACGATGATTTTGTTATAATAGAATATTAAGTCCGCAAAAAATATATAAAAAAATCACATATATTTTGATATTTTTTTTTTATCTTCACGCTGTAACCTGCATACAGCTGGGTAGGCAGAGGGAACCAGAGAACCTAGTGTTAAGACACTCCATTCTCTTTCAACAATTCCGTTCCCCACTTTCCGCCGAATTGAGGCATTGCATGTTGAGTGGCGGAACTCAACGCAGCGCTTTGCCTTGTTACCAAACCCAAGAAATAAAAATATTAAATTTTACATTTCCTGGAGTGGGAATCGAACCCAAAACCTGTCGCGCTTACAGTCGCACTCTTGTGCCTCTGCGCCACGACAGGGGTTATACTTATTACTTAAAATACCGAAAATCTTAATAAAAATGTATTTTTAACATATTTACAGTGGAAGAACTAGAGTGCCTAGCTACATGGAAAGAAGGTAGCTTAAGGTTCCTAGTAGGCAAGATACAACACAACCACGCGACAAGCAACGAGGACAGATACCGGTGCTTCGTCTATGAGAAGACAAATGGTATTGGTAAGACTTAGTCGCATTTTGGTTTGTATTGTTTAACGCTTTTTTATCTTAGTAAGTAGCTTATAAATAATTAAATAACAACCGATTTCAAATGAAATGCACTAAGTATAATTATTACGAATAACTCGAAAACTACTACTCAGATATTCACTAAATCTGGCCATGTTAGACGTTATCATATAAAAAAATAATTCAAATTAAAAAAATATATGTGGTTGATAAATTAATCTCGGACTTTTTTTTGAAATCGGTCAATAATAGTCAGTTTCGTTGGCATTTTCTAGATAATATGTTTTTTAAGTAAATTTTATTTTTAGAGGCTACCGTGGCGCAATAGTACAGCGTCTGGATGGAAAGGCGTAAAGGTGATTGTGGGTTCAATTCCCACTCAGGAGAATGATTATACTTAAAAAAGTCCGCCTCATTGATAAAATTGCTTAAAAATCTATAACTGTATATCTAAAATTTTAATTTTTGATCGTTGAAACTTGAAGTTTAACATAGCAACGCTATGTTAACAAACAATGTCACTCCTCTGTAGAAAAACAACATAAAAGTACTAAAATGAATTTGACTAAAACTTTGATAAAAATATTCTAAGGCAAATTAGTAAACACGAGTATAGTTTCTTATAATCTATTCTAACAATTTCAGCTTCCAGCAGCAGTATGAAGGAAGGACCAGCTCCTCCAGGTGGCGTTGAGTATCGAGTAGCGCAGTCAGGCGATGCTACCTGCAATGGACTGTCTAGCGCTACTGAAGGGTCTAGGACCATGGCTTTGAAAAGAGGTAGGTTTTTACAAGATAGCCAAATATTATACGTTCATTATCATCAAGATATATTTTGAGCCAACTGGTTATAGATTCGATGTTTACACGGGAGAATAATATATGCCGAATTCGTGTGGAAAGTGGAAATGGGAGTGTCTTGTAACTAGATTCTCCCTGCTTACTCTAAAATGAAATACTTTTTGGTGTGGTTTGAAAAAGTAACTTATTCATCATCACAAACTTTGTTATATTAGTAATATTTGATAATTTACTTATTTTTATAAATACAATACAACAACAACACAAGCGTGCGACTGTAAACACAACAGGTTGTGGGTTCGATTCCCACTCCAGGAAATGGAATTTTTCATTTCCTGGGTTTGGTAACAACGCAAAACGCGACGTTGAGTTCCGCCACTCAGCACGCAATGTCTCAATTCGGCGGAAAATGAGGAACGGAGTGTCTTAACACTAGGTTCCCTCTGCCTACTCTGCTATATGCAGGATACAGCGTGAAGTTATGTATGTACGAGTATGTATATTTTGAATGCAATAAAGAACATTCCATTCTACACTGCATTTTAAATCTAATTCAATTTCAGTATCAGTCCGCTTCAACTGCCAATTCCCATCCTGGATGACGTTCTCCAACACCTGGCATACCCTGGACTTCAGCAGTAACTACACATTCTCTCAAAGAAACGCCACTTTGCGTATTACTAACCAGACCGGTGTGGAAATCAAGGTGTACTGTGTGAACGTTAAAGCGACTTCACCTAGTGGGAATTCTGTTGCTTTGGTCGCTCATTGGCAACATCATTGGTGAGATTTTTATGATTTTTTTTTTAGTTATATATGTGTATATTTACTACCACTAAATACGTAATGTCTCGTAATCGAGTGGGAAGCGGAAAATGGAGTGTCTTGACACTATGTTCTCTCCGCCTTTGATTGATTTGATTTGTGAGAAAAACTGGAAAGCTGAAAAACATAATGTGTATAATCCTGGAGACCATCGTGGCGCAGTGGTATAGCGTCTGAGTAAAAAGCGATGGTCATGGGTTGGATCCCCATCAAACGGAAGACTAAGGACGGCGTTAAGTTCCGCCACTAAACAAGCAATGACTTAAATTCGGGCGTGGAGTAGGGGACAGAATGTCAAAGACAGTTTCTTTGAAAATGCGTCTACATATAATAAGTATCTCAACTGACTTTCTACACTCCGTTATCCCCCTACAAATATATAATCCCCATACAAATATACTTCTATCCTCCTTTCTATCCTCGTACAAATAAAATATATTATGCTCGATAATAACGTATAGATTAATTATCTAGAGCGTTTGGGTTCCAAGAGAAGCAGGTTCGAATCCTGCTATCGTCATTTTTTTTAATTTCCAAACATTTTTCTATAATTAATAACATATTATTCCTAAAATTTCCTTTCATATTTCAGTGTGTCACGCTACGTATGTGTAGTGCTATACAGACGGGACACGTTCATAGCGGAGTTACAGCGCGGGTCGCCCACGAGCCGCGCGGATGAAGCATGTTCTACCACACATTTTAACGCTATGACCGCGTCTTATGTTACTTTAGTTGGTTAGTATATATATTATTTATTTTATTTTGTCTAAGTGTAAAAGAATTTAGAGTTGCATCACTCTGTTCGTTCGTTTTTAACAGCAGTTAAAATTAGGATTTTTTTTATTATCTTCATGATTTATCACTCATTCCGAGTGGGAATCGAACCCGCGACTAACCAAAATTACATTCAGATACAGTGTCACTACAATACCATGATATTTACCGGATTTATAATAATAAAAATCAACTTATATATTCGTGTAGAACCTTTCTACAATGATTTTCTGTTACTTAGCTGTTAACAAAACCGCCTTTGAACGCTCTGTTTCCTTATAAAAAATATTATTACTTATTGGTTTTCTGTGCAATAAATATTTCAATAATTTTAAACTCGCATACTAGATATAAGAGAACCATTTAAATAGAAAAAATATAAAAAATTGAAAATAGCGGGACTCGAACTTACGCCTCATGCGCGTTCAACCGCTCTGACTACAAAGCCACTTGATCCGCCAGGCGCGGGTTCGTATACAGCTACGTTCAAATTTTCGTACGTTTTCTAAAAATATTTTTAACTAGTTTTAGGCGCGCGGCTTCGCCCGCGTGGAATTCTGTTATATCGCGCGACATGATAAGGAGTAGCCTATAGTCTTTCCCAAGGTCTAGACTATTTGTTAAAATTGTTTAAGTGGTTTAGGTGTGAAAGCAGTTGAACAATCTTACTTGATTTTATGTTTGACAATAAGGAGCTTCCATACAAATTTTCATCCCCTATTTCAACCCCTTCTACCATTTTTTTCGCAATAAAAAGTCCTACGTCCTTTCCCAAGTTCAGTTCTATCTTAATACCGAATTTCATCAAAATCGGTTCAGTGATTTAGGCGTGAAAGCGTATTAGTAAGGATTATCCTATGCATTTGATTAACACTTTAAAAATATTAAAAACTACCTATCTTTCATTTCCAGCCAGCAACCCCGAATCAAAAGAATGTCCATACGCGGGCAAATACGTAATATCCAACCATAGACACAAGCGAAGTTACCTCAAAGAGAGAAATAGAACTAAGCGTGAAAAAGCAATATATCAACATAATCGTAGAGTAAACCACACTAGGCTGTTCAACTTTAGTATAAGGAATATGTCTGAGACCCCCATATTGAGGAGTAGAAGGCATTCAGAGTGTTCGGTGTATAGCAAGCTTGAGGTTGGCTGTAACTCTGCTAAGAACATGGAGTTTTATTCGACATGTGATAGTAAAGAGGCTGTTACAGGTATGTTTGTGTAAATTTTTTAGAGGGAACCAGAGAACCCAGTGTTAAGACACTCCATTCTGTTATTGTGTTATTTTCTGTTTTTATAATATTTATTTTGTTCACTGCGGACACATAACGCCTGTCGTGGCGCAGAGGCACTAGCGTGCAACTGTAAACACGACAGATTGTGGGCTCTATTCCCACTCCAGTAGATGTAATTTTTCATTTCCTGGGTTTGGTAACAAAGCAAAGCGCGGCGTTGAGTTTCGCCACTCAGCACGCAATTGCTCAATTTGGCGGAAAGTGAGGAACTGAGTGTCTTAACACTAGGTTCCCTCTATCTACCTTGATAAATGCGGGATACAGCGTGAAGCTATGTATCGATGTATGTACTACGGATACGTGGTTGGTTACCTTTTGTCAACTTTCACTACATTTTTTCCAACGTAATTTAAAAAATTATATATATTTTTTTTGATTTATGTGTTTAGGATATGGCTTAGTGGTTAACGCTTGGGTGGCTTAAAGCGCGGGTTTGAGATGAGGTTTCCAAACATATTTTTCGCATCCTATTAACTGTTTAAATTATCTAAAATAAGAGTGTGTTTTTTTACAAATTTCAATATGTGTTTAGTGTAGGTAGAGAGAATTTCGTAAAAAGATACTTTGATT
>JAKGSA010001041.1:50877-120671 GCA_033558755.1 Philaethria dido | reverse complement strand
TAAAGACATGCGTATAGCAAAAAATTCTTTACTAAATATATAAAATTAATACATTTTTATAATTAAAATTATATTTTTACACGCAGTACTAACAATAAATTAAAATGAAATATGCCTTTGAATAGCTAATATATAGGACAAAAACAAAGCTAGCTCGCCTAGTGCTTCCACTACTTACCGTAATTACTAAATACAGTGACTGTTCAATACATTTCGTTTCTTTTTGTTTTCAATACAATGATTGATTCATTAAAATGGTTTTTCCCCAGATGCAACAGAGCGAATAATAAACCTCACTCAAGATAATTATTAGCTATAAAACAAAAAAAACTTTAGGTACGTAATGCTTTTAGTTTTTTTAACTATTATATTAAAAAGAAATATGAGTGTAGCTTTTAGCATAGTAAAGTTTAAGTATAAATAGTTTATAATAACTTCCGTAGCGATGTAATCTATACCAAGACGGAAAAAGTGTATCTGTGCATTGAATAGTAAAAGAGCAAGACACTAACCTAACCCCACTTTCCACCAAATTGAGGCATTGCGTGCTGAGTGGCAGAACTCAACGCTGCACTTTGCCTTGTTACCAAACCCAGGAAATGAAAAGATTAACAGTTCCTGGAGTGGAAATCGAACCCACAACCTGTCGCGTTAACAGTCGCACGCTTGTGCCTCTGCGCCACGACAGGTTTATCTGTTTGTCTAATTGTCTGTTACATGCAAATTTTTTGAACATAGGTGCAAATTTTTGTAACTACTGAACGGATTTGGATGACATTTTTTTTGTTGTACAAGTCTGGGCAGGACTAAGGGTACAATTGGTTTTGAAAACTGGAACACCTGATGTAAGCCAGCTGAATTACAATAAATTTGGAAAACTCGTTTTAACAAAGCTGTTGAGCGTGATACCTATAAATTAAGGATCTGGGACATCTAACGATGAACCATATCAAACCAACAAAAGTATGAGTGAAGTAAATGGATATAGTAAATGTTACGGGCATCAACTAGTGAGTTGAATGCGATATATTTTTTTTAACTTCACGCTGTATCCCGCATATAGCATTGTAGGCAGAGGGAGCCTGAGAACCTAGTGTTAAGACACTCCGTTCTCTTTCAACAATTCCTGACCTGTCGCGTTTACAGTCACACTCTTGTGCCTCTGCGCCACGGCAGGAAAATGCGATATTCCTTGTTAAAATAATACTCAGGTGATTCATATGCTTAATACGTGTAAGTTGTGTATGTTAAGCTTCATTAATAAGATATAAGTGATAATAAGAAAGAAAAAACATACAGTTGTTATATAAGTAACAACGTCATTAATAAATTTAAATAGCATATTCATCAGTATGGTAATCGAAATTTGATTTTCGTGATCAGCTCTTATTTAATTTGGTTTAATTTGAGCTTCAAAAGCTCGCAATAGTTAGCTCAGATCCGAGTACAGCTCGTTACGAATGTACACATTTACCTATATAAAACCTTGTAAGCTTATTTTTCACTTTTATAAAATAGAAGCAAGTGATTTCTTTTCTCGTTTTCAAAGAATGCTTAATTTTTTACTACAAGACAAATCTATGTATATGTGTGTACTCGTGATTTTAAACCAAAAAGATTTAAATATAAGTAATAACTTGGTACCTTTGGTAGTTTTATGGTATGCACTATTTGGTAATTTTTGTCAAAAATAAAAAAATATTTAAATTATGTGGTAACTCTAATAATTATCTATTCTTTTCGATAATAATCATGCATTCGCATGTCCTTCACTAGAAATCAAAAAATTGCAAAAAATAATTTCACAACTAAAACCGTGGCTTAGAACACACCCCCTGACGTATTATTCAAAATTTAGTATTCTTGGTTATTGGTTACAATATAATGACTGGACTATACACAAGTCATAATACTAATTTCAGTTCATTGTAATATATAATAAATACATTTTGTTTGTTCAAAAACTAACCATGTTTTATTATACCTTCCTAGTACTGAGAGAAATCAAAAAATGAGTTTTCATTGTTAGAAGTAATCTACATTTTTAAATTCTATTGTTTTTTATTGTACGTCTGTCATTATTAAATAACAGAACTTTTTAATTTTTTTACTCTCATTCATCGTAAATGTAAAGGCATAACAATAAGGCTGACAAATTTAATTTAAATAATTGTCATCAATTATTATAATGTAATGTGGCTTGAAAAGATAATAAAGCGTACATTATATGAATATGTTTTGAGGAAAATTCTGTTTTTTTAAATTTCTTGTGTACCTTTCGTATTTTATTGAGTAAGGAATAACCTAATATGATGTCCCAGTGATTCTCAATGTCGGTAAAGAATTAGTGATTCACAGCATTTTTTGGTAGATAGGCGCTTTCCAATGGAGTTGGTGCTATAAGGTAAGATATATAATAGAGCAGCTTCCTCTATCTACATCATAGCAGGGTAGACAGCGAGAAGTCAGTCAACACTCAGTTCTTCTTATCTCGTTTGAATTCGAAATGTTACTTGTTGAGTAACATAGCTTAATGCCATGTTTTGTAATACAATAACATTCAGGGAAATGACAATAAGTATATTCATTTTACGAGTGGAATCGAATCCACACTACCGTTACACTTACGTTCAAATGTTGGCCTACATCACCTGTGGTTATTAAATAATAATTTTAATTAATGAATATTAATTTTAAGCGACATATTTTAATATTATAGTTTGTAAAATAACCATATATTATCTTAAGGTGGAGCCACAAACATGGTTTCAGTAACATTAAAAACCATACCGCACCCTTGAAATTAACATAACCCCATTTTGTGAGTACCAATTTCGCTACGAAATGACCTAAAAATATTCTAGGCTTTATAGCGATATAAAAATGACTGAGATATGATTCAAAAATAATGTTTTTGACAAATTACTATTTTTATGGAGTAAACGACCTTCCGTATAAAAAAGAGTAATTTGAAGATACTTTGGACTTTCTTTTAGTTTTTACAAGCTATTATTTTTTTAATTTGTGGTGTAGTTGGTAGAGATGAAACTGAAAAAGACTGGCAAGCAAAATAGACCCGATTTCTATCTTCAAGTATACAATTTAAAAAATGGAATAGACTTCTATTTGTACTTTTTTAATACAATGTATTTTTTTTTTGTTAGCTTCACGCTGTATCCCGCATATAGCAGGGTAGGCAGAGGGATCCTAATGTTAAGACACTCCGTTCTCTTTCAACAACTCCATTCCCCACTTTTCGCAAAATACTTCATTTCCTGAAGTAGGAATCGAACCCACCACCTGTCGTATTTACAATCGCACGCTTGTGCTGCGACGGGCCATTTAAAATGGCGACCACGTCAAAATGGCGGACTTAAGGTTTTTATAAAAATATCAGTATCAAACGAACGGTTTAACTTCTACTTGTAGTGAGTATATATTTAGAGTAAAGATAAAAAGATGTAAAGATTTTGTAACATAATATCTATTTTTAAATATCATAACTACGAATAGAAATAACGTAGGTATAAATAAAATAAAAATATCTTCTAAAAAAGTTGTGTATGTATAACCAAAAATAATATTGACAAAACGTATCGCTGAAGAAAACACAAAGGGTTCGTGAAACAGATAGACTTTCTAACATGCTTTCGGTTGCTCTGAAGTTTCCAACATAGTTGAACTTTTTCTATTCGATGAGCCGCTTTTTCAGCGAAAAAAAGTATCAGGCAAAATAGGAAAAGCCAAAAACTCATTCTATTAGTTTACGTATTGCTCTGCTGTTTCGCAACTTATTGCAATTGAGTTATAACGACATTTCACGGACTATTGGATTATATTGATTATGTTATGAGGATACCTAATTTTAGGTTTTGGATTATTATTTAAAGAGAATATTGAATTAGACTCTGGTAAGGCAACGCGGCGTTGCGTTCCGCTACTCAACACGCTCTGCTGGGCGGAAAACGAAAATATTTTTTCTTTATAGCACAACTGAACATATTGTATTTCTTTCTATATTTTCTTAACTTGTATTACATATTTCCGTTTCCGCCAAATTAGGCTTTGCGTGCTGGAGTGGTGGAATTCAACGTCACGCTTGCCTTGTTACCAGAGTGAGGAAATTAGCACAACATTGTTTGTAATATTGTTTGGTGGTAGGAGGTTCAACCTCCGTCTGGCCTTTCGCGACCACTATCATGTCAAAGACGAACCGCCAAATATCTATGCGATGTGTTCCGGTTCGATGGCATGTAAGCCAGGTTTTCCCTTTCCCACCCATCCTTTCCCAAAATGTGGTGGTTCCGATAGCGGACTACTAAGCATTATCCCTCCCTTTCCATCTGTATCCTCTAGGTTGGCAACCTGCATCTAGTACATCTCTTGTGTTGTAGATGTTCATGGGCGAATAAGGAAACCACTTACCATCAGGCGGTCCTTTCCGCTCGTTTGCTATCCGGTATCCATAAAAAAAAAAAAAGAAAAATGACAATTCTTGAGGGAAAACCCAACTTGTAAGCGTTTGCAGTCGCACCCTTGTGCCTCTGTGCCAATTGATTGACTGGCCCCATGCCACAATTCGGCGGAAAGTGGTGAACGGAAATGACGAAGACAACGGAGGTCTTAACACTAGGTTCCGCCTACTCTGCAATGTATCACATTATAGCGTGAAGCTACAAAAAGTATCACATACACTAATTAGACAGAATTAAAAGTTACGGCGGTCCATTGTGATCTGTATATCAGTAAAAACATTATGTTCTCTACTCCTGCTAATGTCAAAAGGAAAAAATTTATCCTCCGAGTAGAGACCGATCCCACAACTATGCTTTCATAAATCAAACATTGTTCCACTGCACTACTATAGACTCATCTTTTTATACATACATATATACAACACTTGCGTTATCAACTGACTAAGGCAACGTTCCGGTGAAACCACTGGTGGAAAGCTAAAATTCTGGTGTGTGGCTCTGGGGAGTCCCCTTTGTAGGGGAACACTAAGAAAGGATTTCTCGAAATTTCTATGAAAACGGAAACACATATTTTGTGTATTACAGTAAACGCAAACCAAATTGCGATATAGCTAATCTAATGTGTAATAACACACATAATTATAAAAACAAAAAACCCGACTAAACCAATCCTTCAAATTTAGGAAAAGCTGTGTTTAGTTAGTTATGTGTTATATATTTGAAATGTGCTAATTTTAAGTCCTTTTCACTTGGCAACCTATATGGTATCCATCAAACCATTTTTTATTTTTATTCATGATGTAATTGCCTCTAGAGGGCGCTATATTGACTGGGGTGCGACGTCACATATCTAAGAACACTCTGAGTATCAATACCTATCTAACGTCACTTTAATTATATAATTCGGTTCAGGGGTTTGGAAGATATGAGGTAATAAAGAATATTACAAACATACATACGCAAGGAAAAACATAACTCTCCTCTGACAGTCGGGTAAAAAACGCCTATACGTACAATTTTATCGAAGAAGAAGCCATTTAAAAATATATCAAGTTTAAGTCTTACATCATTCGCTTAATAAGTTTCCTTCGGCAACAAGTACAATTCATTATCCCGGCAGCAATCTATCAGCGATAAATCCTTCGGCCCCATTGGGCGTTAAAAATAAATTGATTTTATTCAAATTTATTAAGCATTGTTACTGGCTTGAGGGTGGAAAACGATTTTTGGTAGTTTTTTAAATTTTTTTCACCGATTTCAAAAAAGAGAGGAGGTCTCATTTGGATTTTTTCTATGTTTTATATATATATATATATATATACATATTTTTAACGCATTATATTAAAAAATCTTATTTATGTATATATTTTTTATTCTACTAAAATTACTTTCGCCACTTGGCACGCAAAGGCGGCGGAGTAGAACGGAGTAACGACACTAGGTTCTCAGGTTCCTTCTGCCTACCTTGCTATATGCGGGATATAGCGTGAAGGTGAAGCGAAAATTTGAGCAAGGATGTTTGTTAGTACCTACTTAATGCAAAAATGACTGAACGGATTTAATTAAAATTTATACAGCAAAAAATCAGAATAGCACAGAGCTTACAATTTAAGGTTTTGTGCAATTCGATCATAATATAGACATAAGTGTCATCTCTTGTTCTGATTTAGCTTCACGCTGTATCCCGTATATAGCAGGAAAAGCAGAGGGAACCTGAGAACCTAGTGTTTAAACACTCCGTTCTCTTTCAACAATTCCGTTCCCCACTTTCCGCCGGATTGATTATCTCATGATAATTGGGATTTGTAGGACTTGCAATTAATATTTTCCTTTCCGAACCTTTGACTAATTATAATCTTAACAAAAAAGAACCCGATTTAAAATAAAATGAACTAAAATGTGCAATTATTACGAATAACTCAAAAACTACTGGTCCGATATTAACTAAATTTAAACGGGACCACATCATCGGCTATAGCTATCGTATAAAAAGAAAATCATCAAAAATCCTTCACCCACATATAAAAATTACAGTCGAATTGAAAACCTACATACATACATAGTTTCACGCTGTATTTCGCATATATCAGGGTAGGCAGAGGGAACCTAGTGTAAGACACTCCGTTCCCCACTTTCCGCCGAATTGAGGCATTGCGTGTTGAGTGGCGGAACTCAACGCCGCGCTTTGCCTTGTTACCAAACCCAGGAAATGAAAAAAATCATTTCCTGGAGTGGGAATCGAACCCCTAACCTGTTGCATTCACAGTCGCACGCTTGTGCCTCTGCGACACGACAGGCGTTGTTGTTGAGAACCTTCATTTTTTGAAATCGGTTAAAAAGCAAATACATACATTTCATTAGTGAAACAAACTTTTCAATGTATTCATTTAATTCAGCGTGTAATTTTGTGCGTAAATCAAAGCTATCGCCTTTATTAAAATAATTTACAGTTAAAATCAACTTTGGGGGTAATTTAATGTTTCATGAGTGCTATTTGTTTTTCATAATAGCTATAAATTTGCTTTATTATATTTATGTAGCTTTTAGAATATATTGCCTAAACTATAAGCAATGAATATCCATTTATCTTAGAAAATTAATATGAAGAAGTTCCTTAAAAAACCATGGATTTACCATATGCTGGGGTCATGGAATGGAAAGAGGATCTTGGAGGAGTACTTGGAACTTGCAATATATGTAAGTGTAGGCTTAGGGGGCCCTTTCAAATGAATACTCGATTCCTCTGTCCGAGCACCTTTATCTTCCTGACTGATTTTCTAAGGAATTTTTTTGATTCCTGATGAATTTTTTTCTGTTATCTATTGACTAACAGACAAAGCACGGCAGAAATTGCTGAAGGTTACTGAAAGCTGTAGGTTATTGAAGATTTAGAGTGACGAACCACTAAGAGAAGATTTCTCGATATTTTTATGGTAACGGGAAAACCGGATTTTTGACTGTTTCGACTGTTTGCCAACTTAGAAATATACAAAGCAAGGTTATAAGCTAAAGATTATGCAAAAGTGGGATAAAAATATTATAAAATAAGTTTATATGTACATTTTTTGGGACTAATTATAATAATGATAACAATATCATACAGTACCCACAAGGGTACTGTACCCATAATGTACCTCAAACTGGAAATGTATTCAATTAATTTCAACGAGCTAAAGCGGTATAGGCACACAGGATCTAGTGTTAAGACACTCTGTTTTTCTACTTCGCAGATTCAAGACATTACATATTGATTGGCGGGACTCAACGCCGCGCGTTGTCTTACCAGAGCATAAACATTTAAACATAATAATTCTATTACGTGGAAATCGAACCCAAAACCAAAACCTTTACAGACATTGTCCACTGAACAATACCAGCTTCTAAATAAATTACATAATTACCGTTTTATCACCGAAAACCTGATTAGTTCCGAACATCTGTTCATTCTATTAATTATTATTGTGATTAATTGTTGGCAAAAAAAAAGCGAAAATGGTGTAAGTTGTTGGCGAAATTACTTTTTTACAGCTTCTTGGTAGAATGATTTATCGTTGCGGTGGGGCTCAGCACGTGCGATGTTGTTATCCATCATCATGTGCCAGGGTGGCCATAGTACTAGGGACTGATGGAAAATGTTTTAAGTTAGTTAATTAGTGTTAGAGGCCCGACGGCGCAAAAGGTTAAAGCGTGTGACTGTAAACGCGATAGGGTTGTGGGTTCGATTCTTACCCAGGAAATGGAATTTTCATTTTCTGGGTTTGGTAACCAGGCAAAGCGGTGCGCGTTGAAGTTCCGCTACTTAGCATGCAATGCCAATTCGGTGGAAAGTGGGGAACGGAGTACCTTAACACTAGGTTCCCCTCTGCCTACTCCTTGCTATATATGCGGATACAGCGTGGCTATGCATGTATGTATGTATTTTATTATACCAACCGTATACACAGTACCAATATACATATAGTATTTATCATTTACACATGCCAGGAGATATCATAACTAGTGGCTTTCTGTAACACAAACGTACATGAATTACAGTCGCCCTACATCTGCTTTGCCATTAATTAATATTAATTGTGGTATTATTATAATGATTTATAACAACGGCTTGATTAGTTAAATATATATTGTTATGTTTATTAGTGTATTTTGATGGTTAGGAGATTTAGTAAATATATATATATATATATATATATATATATATATATAGTTATATATATAGGTATATATATATATATATATATAAATATTTATATATATATATATATATATATATATATTGGAGTCAAATTAAAAAATAATTAATTAATTATAATAAAATACGCCTGTCGTGGCGCAGGCTCAAGCGCGCGACTATAAACGGTTGTGTTGTCGGCGGGAAAGTGGGGACGGAATTGCTGAAAGAGAATGGAGTGTCTTGTCATTCTAGGTTCTCTGGTTCCTCTGCTCACGCTCCCCTAAATGCGGAAATAACGTGAAATTAAGAAGTATGATTTTGAGGTAAAATTCCTCTCTAACTAAAAAGTTAATAATTAATTTTACCCAAAAGAAAAATTGAATTCAAATAAATGCACTAAAAAGTTAAGTTATTAAGAATAACTCCAAAATAAAATAAACGCGACAGGTTGTGGGTTCGTTTTCCACCAGGAAATGTTAGTACTTTCATTTCCTGGGTTTGGTAACAAGGCAAAGCGCGGCGGTGAGTTCCGCCACTCAACACACAATGCCTGAATTTCGCGGAAAGTGGGGAACGGAATTGTTGTAAGAGTACGGAGTGTCTTAACACTATGTTCTCTGGTTCTCTCTGCCTACCCTGCTATATGTGGGATATAGCGTGAAGTTAAAAAAAAAATACTTATTAGTGCATTTTGAGTTGGTTTTTTTCTTTTTTGTTAGAATCTTATATATTATATGTACTAATTTATATGAGATTCTATTAACTAGAACAAAACACAAATACACGCTAAATATATAAACATATAAACGAATAGTATTTTTCCTCATAAATTCTATTTCCAAGTGACAAGTGAGATCGAGTACAGCTTTGCGTGCTTCGCTAAATTGCTTCTAACAATACCAAGTAATATTATTCTGATGAAATAATGTATTAATGCTATTATTCATTATATTTTATCAATAATTTCTTTTTGTATTATTGTATATTTCGTAGAAGTAGGCGGGAGAGGTATAACAGCGAAATCTCTCTACAATATAGTAAAAGATTTCGGTCTGTCTAGAACTATTATCAGTTTATTTAAAAAATATATCTAACGATCAACGCCTGTCGTGGCGCAGAAGCACTAGCGTACGACTGTAAACGCGACAGGTTGTGGGTTCGATTCCCACACCAGGAAATGGAATCTTTCATTTCCTGTGGTTGGTAACGCAAAGCGCGGCGTTGAGTTCCGCCCCTCAGCACGCAATGCCTCAATCTGGCGGAAAGTGGAGAACGGAGTGTCTTAAAACTAGTTTCTCCGATTCCCTCTGCCTACCCTGCTATATGCGGGATACAGAAGTTAATAAAAAAAACAAAGAAAAAAAAAGTATATATATATACATACACAATACATACTTATGTATGTATGTATGTATGTAATTCAATATTCTCTGTAGTTTTAATTTCGTCCAGGTTGCTAACCTCATAAGTTTATCCCTCGTCTAAACGTAACCATTTTAACTAGATCCCTTCACAACCAGTGAAGAAATTTAAATCAGTACATTGAGTTTAAGTAAAATTTGATTCTAGAGGTAAAGCTAGATTGGCCGGTGAATAAAAGATATTTAGCATTTGTCATGGGTTTGTTAGGCGTGTGACATGGGATGACGAGGGGTTTGTACCGTAGTGTACACAGGCAGGCAGTGCGTATACAGGCATTCACATCGGTTACATTTGTGGTGATTTGTAAGGTCAAGTTGGGTAACGAGGTATCACAAAAATGTGGTTTTTCTGGTGGATTTTTCATTTTATTTTGTATGTTAAACATATGTTGTTTGATTATATTTTTGTAGGCTATAAGTCAATAATGTATACTAGTGTCCTCGTTGAGGCGTTAATAACGCGTTGTCTTTAGCAATGTATATGGCACTTTATATAAATATGGATGTCAAACCATGGTAGTGTGTGTAACATTTATTTTATTAATTTAATATACTTTTTATGCATTATTTAAGAAAAATGTTAGCATTCTGCACTCCTTCGCTATGTAAGTCATTAGTGTGCCAAGTTTCATGCTCCTTCGTCCGCGTAATTTTCGTAAAAAGGGTTACAAAGTTTTTGCTTCACGTATAGTATAGTCATGGCAAAGTGATTTTTTAAAAGTGAGTTCAACTTTATATTGTTAGACAATAAAAAGTGCGTAAAGACCAAAAAATATATAAATTAAAAAAAATGTTCTAAAAGTCTATATTATCTACTCACGGAATAATATTATAATTTGTTCCTTCGCACACTATATTATTTTCATTTTTGCAGTATTTCTTTTTCACTGATTTTTATTTTACTAATAGTTTCATGGTTTTCATTGCATTGCCGAATAGTCAAAGAATTTGATCTCAAGACATTTTGCTTACCGCTTTCCCAAGTTCGTGACATTACTTGTTAAATGGCGATATCGTGTTTTGTTCTAGCAGAGTAGAGGAATGAAAATAACATAAATATAATTATTCACCCTGGTGGGAATCGAACCCACAACACAAGCGTCAGACGCTGTTCCACTGCGCCACGGGGGTTTTTTTTCTTTATGTTTGTAATAAAATATATCACAAAATAATATGTATAATTTATAGAGCTTTCATAATAGAAGTAATATTCAAGCATCAGAGGAGAGATAACTAAAGTTGTCATTTGTCAGTTGTTCATTGTGAAAGTTTTCATCTGTTAAGAACAATCATTTATCTTAGACTATATATTATTTGTTATTTTAGTACAGAGATACTGAACGGTGAACAGTGGTAACAAGTTCAAAGACAACATAATATCTTTTTTTTTTAGCGGGGTAGGCAGAAGGAACCAGAGAATCTAGTGTTAAGACACTCCATTCTCTTTCAACAAAAACAATATCTTAATATAATAAATTAAGATTATAACAGAAAAAGGAAACAGACTTCAAAGAAAATGCACAAAACAGTACAATTATTACGAATAGCTTTAAAACAACAACTACCTAAAAGAAAGCGTGCCATTGAGTTCCGCCACTCAACAAACAATGTGTCGATTTTGGGAAGAGAGTTAAGAGCGGAGCGTTTTTGTCTCTAGAACCTCTCTGACTATCCTGCTATGCGGATAAAGCGTGAAGCTGGCACAGCTCTGGTAAAACTAAGGGCGGCGTTGAGATCCGGGCAAAGAAAATATCACAATTTCCGGCCGAGTGAAAATTAAATATCTCTGACACTAGGTTCTTCTTTGACATTTCTGACAAGTTAACACTTTTACTTTACTTTTGTTTAAAAATAATGACGTAAATATCATAATAATACGTTATTTAAATAAATAATCCCGAATATCCCATTCATTTAAATAGAGCGGATCTCTTCTATCCTTGAATGAATTTCCTGAAGGACTATGTTAAAAATAAAAATTACACATAAACAAAAACATAACCTGATTCTCAACTTTTTAATTGCATATTTTTTCACTTCACCTGACACTATTCCGTTAGTTCAAGGTTCAAATTCGTGTACATCGTTTTACTTTGAAATTAGTAAGATTGAAGGAAGTCGGGCTTCACAAAGGCATATTTGTACTAGTCCGTGGAGTTAGCGCAATTCCTGCTACGTCATTAGAGACTGGAGTGCGGCTGGGCGGTAAGTGTTGCGAGGGGCAAGTAGACGCGTTTTAGAAAGAATAAAACAGAGGCGTCAGGTTACAGTAACGATGTATAGTTTGTGTATGTTAGCGGAAGTGAAGGTAAATTTATGGTACCCAAAGATTATTTCTAAAAACAATCGTTAGGTGAGAGAGAAAGGTATTTTTAGTTATATTTTTTTGTATCATAACAATACAAAAAATATAAAAGTATCTTAACATATAGTATTCTAACAACAAACAAGTTATAACAAAATGTTTAAGAATTCGACAGCAGCTTTGCAGCTGGATAAGAAACGTATGGCTTAGCGGTCGTGAGAGCGCAATGACGGCTTCCAAGAGGCGCGGGTTCGAATACCAATTATTCGTTTCTTTATATACGTTTTCTTAAATTTAACATTAAACTCAATTAAAAATATGTAAAAATATTAAGGCTCACGTGTTATGCCGCATACCAGGTAAGCATAAATAACCTAATATCCAAACCTCCTTTCTCTACTTTCCGCACAAATTAGAGATATTGCGTACTTAACGTAGTAAAAGTAGCGGAACTTAACACCGCACTTTGCTTTACTAATGCAAAGAAATAAAAATAATTCAAATATAATTGTGTTTCGGACCTCGGACGGGGATCGAACCTAGACCCAAAAGTGTTTACAGTCAAACGCTAATCCACTACGCCGTTAACCCTAAAAGTGGTTCTAAAAAATAGATATATCATTTTTCCCCTCAAAACACTAAAGCCAGTCGACTGCGTCATGTTGTCAGTTTTATTTGAAATTCTGACGCGGAGCTTCACCTAACTGCACGTCAATCATCAAGTTGCTCTTTTTATTAAAAAAGGTTTAGCAAATACATGTCCGAGGTATTTTTTAACGGTTTTTTAGCTTCACATGTCAATCGATCAATGATTCAATCAATTAAAGAAAACCTCGCAATGCAATTTTGGCCCATTCCTGGTGGTCTGATTTGCTTGAAAATTTGCACATATGATAATAATATATTTATTTAGCATTAATCTTATGTCCTTTTTAGTTTCTTTCTGCCGTTGTGCAGAGGTTACGTGCGTGCTACTGTAAACGCGACATATTGTGGGTTCGATTCCCACTCCAGGAAATGGAATTTTTCGTTTCGTGGGTTTGGTAACAAGGCAAGGCGCGACGTTGAGTTCCGCAACCAATGCCTCGATTCGGCGGAAAGTGGGAACCGTGTGTGCCTAGACTTTATCAAATGCCTTCTGCGATATCCTAAAAAGACTGCGGCTGATGGCCTGACATTTACCTGCACTCATCAAGTCTTCCGTGAGGCGGTGGACTTGATTCACGCTTGAGTGTTGGGCTCGAAAGCCAAATTGTTCGGGGGTATCAAAATGACAACTGCTACGAGTATGTTTGTGATATTCTTTATCACCTCATATCTTCCAAACCTCTGGACCGAATTATGTAATTACGATGACGTTAGATAGATATTGATACTCTAAGTGTTCTTAGATACGTGATGTCACTCTTAATTGAATATAGCGCCCTCTAGAGGCAATTGCGTCATGAATAAAAACAAAAATATCGTTGATGGGTACCGTGTGGGGTGTCAAATGAAAGGATTTAACTAGCATATTTCAAATATATAACACATAACTAGCTTTTATAGCTTACTTTACTTGTATTTGCTTCCTAAATTTGAAGAATTAGTTCAGTCGGGTTTTTTATTCTTTATAATTATGTGTGTTTTTTAAACAGTTATTTAATGATAAGTATTAAAATACTAAAAACGTAAATAACTTTAATATATTTATTGAAGCCACAGTGAAGCAGTGGAACAGCCTTTGACTGTAAACGCGTCTAGTCGTGGGTTCGATTCCCGGTGGAATGCTTTTCTCCGCGGTGAAAGAAGTGTAGTATTACGCATAAAAACGCTAGTTTTGCCATACATGAAGTCATACAGCTTCCCCCTACATTCCTAAGTATCATTATATTCGTCTCGCCTTCCCATCGAACCCTTTTATTTGTTTGGCCTCTTCGTACAAGTGATTTGCTATTAAGACTTTTCACTATACGTTCTTTTCAATCGTCAAGTTTCACTTTTAGCATTAAAGTTTAAATTCCAACTATTTTTTTCATTGTTTCAGACGTTATGGATGCGATCTTAATAAACACTTGAGGCCTTGTTTTATATTTTTGTATGTTGTTCGGAGTCTGGGTGGTTCTGTCAAGTATGTAGGTGGTAGTGTGTTTGGATCGAGGTAGAGGTGTGTAAGGATTATTTTGTTATTGTTAGATATTTGGTTATACCAATATATTATTACCCTTACTCTTGGTTTCATTTGGTCAATAGCAGTCCATAGTGCATACTATAGTGTGTAGTGTAATTTTAAGGCTTTGGAGTATCTACATTTTCAAATTTTTTTTAACAAATAATCATGTCTGTCAAAATATATTTTTTTAATAAAATGTATCCAATATCTTTTTTAATATTTTTAAGGATATGTATGCAAAGTTTCATGATAATTGGTTCAGTAGTTTTAACGTGAACTTATATTCATTATTATGTTAGTAGAGATTGCATATTTTTCAAGGCGATCGTTCAAGTCTAAGTTTTATGTGTACGTGTCAATTTTATTATTTTATTTATTTAAATTCTTCGGTATTAAATTTAAGGAACGGAGTGTTTTAACACTAGGTTGTCAGGTTTCCTCTGCCTATCCTGCTATATACGGGATACAGCGTGAAGCTAAAAAAATCTTAAAATCCAGTCTACGCTCTATCCCGCATGGTAATGACAAGGCATTCTGTTCTCAGAAAATACTTTTTTAACAGAAAATATATGATTTGAAATTATTCATTTATTTATTTACCTATCGTTGACGCCTATCGTGGCGCAGAGGCACAAGCGTGCGAGTGTAAACGCGACAGGTTGTGTGTTCGATTCCCTTTCTAGGAAATGGAATGTTCCATTTCCTAGGTTTGGTAACAGAGTAAAGCGCGGCGTTGAATTCCGCCACTCAGCACGCAATGCCTCAATGTGGCCAAAAGTGCGGAACGGAGTGTCTTAACACTAGGTTCTCTCTGTCTACCCTGCTATATGCGGGATACAGCGTGAAGCTATGTATGTATGTATGTTATTTACCTATAAATAAAGCTATACCATTGTCTTTCAACATTTAAAATATAACAAGTCGATTTATCAACCTATTCACGCCTCACACATATCTCGAAAGAACTTTAAGTTTTTAATCCTTAACACTTTAACTAGATTTGGTATCAGCTTTCCCAATTAGCTTTTAAAAAAAAAATTATCCGCATGAAAAGTATCAAGGGGTGGTTTTAGAGCTCAATAGACGTATAGCAGTGCGAATTCACTTTTTCAGCGTTTACAGGAAAGAGGGTAGTATGTTATTTTATATAAAATTCAACTTTATTTTCTAAAAAATAGGGTTTAAATTCAAAAAATAGCGAAGCCAAGGTAAATCTAATTTGGTTTGTAGACTCGTACGGAACATGGTCTTTCTGACAGCCAACTTTTCAGTTAATTAGTGTGATTTGGGATTTTCCAGAGTACCTAAAGCATGATTTACTTGGTATCTACAACCTTTTGGGGTGAAAACTGAAATTTTTTTAAAGCTTTTCATGATATACTTTTAATTAATGCTATCTTTGTGCTGCTGATTCATTTAATATTTTCGCTATGTAGAGACCGTTTTTATGGTAGAGTTGGGTTATGTTTGTTTGTTTGTGGGTGTGGGTTTGATCTCTGAAACTTGAAGAATTTTTTTATTTATGTAATTGTAACGAAAATGCGTCACGATAAAGATACAAACACATAAGTGTAGTCTCATTCTCTTATAGTTTGCTTTTCTGAAGTTTCACTTCTGCTGTATCTAAAGTGCACACACACACACACACTTTTTGTATGATATCTAAAGACATGTCAGATTTGTTTGTAGTAAATAGAAGAAAAAAATATATAAATTAATATATTTTTATTTCTTCGCTCTGGTAAAAAAACGCGGCGTTGAGTTCCGCCACTTAGCAGTTTATATCTCAAATTTGGGCAAAAAGAATGTCTTCATTAGACTCTCTCTTGAAACTGCTTCAATATACATACTTATGATATTTTGGTAAATTTTTGGAAGTCACAAAAAGCAATAATAAAAATGTTTTGAAAGTACAGTGAACTCAGTGAATGGAGCTGAGGAATATTAAAAATAAGGAAGGAATGGGGTGAAGTTGAAAAACGGTATTTTGTAAGAGTTTTAATGATATTATAGATACTGGAAGGAACTTACATTTTGTACCGACTTAAAAAAAGATCTCCTCCTTTATTTGTAATCGATTCGATTGTAATTTTTTATGTGAATAGATTGTAATATGAAAAGAATGGATTCCTCTACAAAGCACTTAATCAGAGAGAAGCGTATGTCTAAAAAAGTAACTATTCACTAGGTTTTTATTCTCTACAATTATAGCAAGTCATGTATATAAATACGTGAAGCAAAAATTTTTTGCTCCTTTTTACGAAAATTATGCGGACGAAGGAGCATGAAATTTGGCACACTTGTAGTTCATATAGAGAAAGAGTGCAGAATGTTAATATTTTTTTTCAATATTGCACTAAAAATATATTATTATTATTATTTTTTAATTTCACGCTGTATCCCGCATATAGCAAGGTAGGCAGAGGGAACTTGAGAACCTAGTGTTAAGACACTCCGTTCTCTTTCAACAAATCCGTTCCCCACTTTCCGCCAGATTGAGGCATTGCGTGTTGAGTGGTGGAACTCAACGCCGCGCTTTGCCTTGTTACCAAGCCCAGAAAATGAAAATACTTCATTTCCTGGACTGGGAATCGAACCCACAACCGGTACAGTCGCACACTTGTGCCTCTGCGCCACGACAGGCGTTAAAAATATATTAAATTAACAAAATAAATGTTACACACATTACCATGGTTTGACATCCATGTTTAGATAACATTTAACACTTCCAGTCCCACAACATCCTTCTTCACCAACAAAGTTATAAGGAGAGTAGTTAAAAATTTTCTTTTTTAAAGTGTTCCACAAACTGAAAACCCTCTAATGGAGGGAGCCATTAAGCATTCATCGATTCTTAATTTATCTTACTTTTCGATTTTTACTTCTTTCAAATCGCAAAGTTAAATGCGAACACTTTTTTCTTAGATCCCTTTATTAAGTGCCGTAAATCTTAAATTTATTGTTTTATCGCTAATTTGGTCGGTTTAATCTCATTGAATTATAATTTTTAAATTCTAAATGTTGAAAATGTGGTGTAATTTTCAGTGGTTTGCAGATTTGGATTGCTGATATATTTTTTTATTATTATTCCACTTAGTAGGGTTTACAGAGAGAACATAGTGTCAAAACTCTCCGCTCTCAACCACCTCCCACTGGTAACTGAGACATGGCATGAAATTATATGTTGAATGAACTCAAAGTAACAGCTACAACAAAACACATATTGTACCAGAGCGGGAAAGAGAAAATGATTTTAATGAAATCATTTCCCAGAATTGAAATCGAAGCCGCAAACATCGCGATTTGAGTCAATTGTTATCCCATTGCACCACGATAGCCTTTTTAGACATCAGATAATTTTAATAATTTATATTATAATTAAATACTTAAATAAAGTCAAAGTCAAATAATTTTATTCAAAATAAGAAGTTACATGCTTCATTTTTTGAACGTCAAATAATTTACCACCGGTTCACTAAATTTAATGCCTCAGACCTGAGAAGAACCGGCGCAAGAAACTCAGCGGGACTTTTTTTTTTTATATTCGACAATGGTTTACAATTCTTTATTAATGACAATGATACCTTTGAAACAGACTGGAGCGAGCACTTCATTCCCAAGGTGTGTTATCATTTATAAAATCACTAATTAGGTAATAACCTTTAACACACAAACGTCTTTATACAATTTTTTTAAATTGCAAAATGGAAATGGAATAATTATGATATTAAAAAAAGAAACCTTCAAATAAAATACACTAAAAGGTATAATTTTTTAAGAATAACTAAATTTAAATGAGACTACATCACAATCAACTAATGTATAAAAAAAAACAATTATAAAAATTGGTGGCATACATAAAAAAAAAGACAAATGGAAAACCTTCCTTTTTTGAAGGCGGTTAAAAATGATATTTAATGATAATATATGATGAATTACAATACTTTAATAACACATAATTATAAAGAACAAAAATTCCGACTGAACCCAATTCTTCAAATTTAGGAAGCAAATACAAATAAAGTAAGCTATAAAAGCTAGTTATATGTTATATATTTGAACTGTGCTAATTAAGTCCCCACATGGTACTCATCAATTTTTTGTTTTTATTCATGACGTAATTACCTCAAGAGTGCGCCATATTGAAAAAAAAGTGACGTCACATATCTAAGAATAATTGGAGTATCAATACCTATTTAACGTCACCTTAATTACATAAATCGGTCCTGTGGGTTGAAAGATATGAGGTAGTAAAGAATATTACAAAAATACATGATACAACCCTCCTCTGACAATCGGGTAAGTATAAAACATTTTTTTTATTAAGTTAACCATAGATAACAAATAAAACCTCATTCTTTTACTTCAAAAAGTGACAGTAATAAAAAAAATTGACAGTGAGACAAATAAAATATTATTTTATTAAAAAAAATTACAAATAAATATAATAATGGAGAGCTACGGTTATCCTTATGCGTTTCCACAACAAGAAGAATATCCAGAACATTGTAAGTAAGAATTTTTTATTTTTTTAACTTAAGAATAGGTGGACTTAGGAACAATTTCGTTGACATTTTTTAGTTTAGTCGGCCAAAACGTAGAAATCAATAAAATATTCTAAAAATCAATCAATATAATTTGGGTAAACGTTATTGCAGTAACGATGCTCAGTTCCGCCACTTAACGCACTATGTTTTGAATTCAGGCGGAAAGCAGTGAGTGTCTTGACACTAGGTTCTCTCAGTCTATCCTGCTTTGCGGGATAAAGCGTGAAACTACACAAGTCAATTAGGGTTCTAGCTACTTTTTTATCTATCGTACCCACAATGATAGATGCAACCTTAATTCCCCCTTAAAAATGATCGAAGTGTCTTAACAGTAGATTTGATCAGCCAGTGGTAAGAGGGAAATGTATGAACCTATAAGAAAATTATTCAGGCATTTATAAAAATATTACAATTATTTCAGCATTTTAAACAATTTCAAAAAAGGAAGATGTTATGAATTCCATTGTATTTCTTAACTTTTCAATGATTCTTTTTTTATATAATAGCTAGTCCTTCTAATGCAGTACCAACATTTGATGAATAGTTTTTGAGTTATTCGTAATAATTGAACCTTTTGGTGCATTTCCTTTGAAGTCGGTTTTCTCTTTTTGTTAAATTGTTAAGCATAATATTAATGTCAAACACTTTTCAGTAGCTCGTGGTCATCCTGACCATGGCGACGGTATTGAATATTATGGTATGTCTCCAGTGAACGACAAGAGAGGCAAACGGTAGGTGAAAGATAGATGTTCATAGTTTTTATATGAATAAAATCTTAACACGCAATATATTTGGCTCCTCAGGGAAACGGAGAACAGGAGTGTCTTGACATTAAGTTCTCTTTGTCTTCTCCCTTCTATACGATATAAAAGTTTTTAACTACTGGGGAACGGAGTTCGATGAAATCCTTTACATTAAAGTATATATAATAATATTTATATCAAAAAGTAGCATTTAGTTTCCAATGTCTAAAGATTTGTGTATTTTGACCATAAATATAACAATAGTAACTTTCCATGTATTATAAAAGCAAAAGTTTCTAATGTCCAATGTTTTAACATCGTTTTTTTGGTGGTAGGGAGGTTCGTCCCGTCTGGCTTCCGCTGCGACCACTATCTATGTGTCAAAGACGAACCGCCAAATATCTTATGATGTGTGTGTTCCGTTCGATGGCATAAAGCCAGGTTTTCCATTCCCACCCATCCTTTCCCCAAAATGGTGGTTCCGAGAACGGAATACTACATTGTCCTCCTTCCATCTGTGGTCCTCTAGGGGAAAGAAAAAACGCATCTCTACAAATCCTGGTGTTATTGTAGATGTTCATGGGCGAAGGTATCCACTTACCATCAGGTGGTCCTTCTGCCTGTTTGCCATCCGTTATCCATAAAAAAAAAAAAAAAAACCTCCATAGCAGGGTATTTAGAGTGGAACTCCAGTGTCGTGTCGTTCGCCATTCATAAATTATAATTATAAAATTACTATACAAACTAATATTTCGTCTGTAAATTACGTGTTAATTAACTTTAATATATAAGTAGCTCTAGTGTTATCAAACTTGGCCTTGCTAATTTGGTGCGAAGTTCAAACGGTCAGCGTTATTTGAGTATGTGTTTATTGTTGGATGCTAAAGTGGTGAGCCACTACACAAATCTTTTGGCCATTCGCTTTACTTATGCGAATATTTATTATGTACTCGTTGTATTTTATGAGCTTATATGGCGCAGTGGAATGGTGATTGTAAATGTGATTGATGTGCATCTTGATTTTTTAGTTAGAGGAAATTATATTTAAATGGTTTTCATTTTCGCCTGTAAAGAGAATTTTGTTGTTGGTCCCAACTAAGCATGCACGACTCCAATTCAGGCGGTGTGTGGAGAACGCACCTCGTCATGATATTTTTTAATTTTCTTTGACTATCATAGTATACGGAATGGAACTGCAAGAAAAAAAAAAAAAAAAAATCTATGTAATTTTATAGCGCTAGTTGTAGCACACAACTTTGTTCGTGAATTTTATGGCCCTTGGCATACTATTTCATTTTCATATTCCGGGTTTTCGTGGCTGTAATAAAATCCCATTTTGACTCTCAGTTTCCATCACCTGCCAAATGTCAGCTCCCTTGTTCTAGTAATTTTGGTTGTCCGTTGTTTGTCATGAATCATGATTATTACTTGGCACATGCATTACTAAGTGACTGATAGACCATATACATTCAAAAAACTTCTGTCCATAGACGGCTGATATTTCGCATGTAATCTCGAGAGTATAGGAGTTACCAATGGCAGATTTCGAAATTCTTGCGAAAAACCAAAAAAGAACAATTTAGGGTTTACTAATCCATATAGAAGAAGTCACGTGATGCAGTTAGTAATAATATTTTGCACCAATTTTAAGTAACACTTTACGTGACTAGTCGATCAAAAATCCCGTCGCACTAAGCAAGACACAAAAAGATCAAGATCAAGATCACGAAGTATATCCGAGTCCCGTTCCCTCGCAGCCGCAGTGTGTCCCGGTCATCTCACTCTGCGACAAGATCGGTCAGGAGTCGATCTGCTCTTTGGCAGCAAAGGGAGAGTTTGAAACAACCTCGGGCTTTTTGATGCTTTTAGAGTGTTGTAATTTTTAAAACGTTAGTATTGGAAGCTTTGTTTTATTCAGATAGTCAGTCAGAATCTAGTGCTAAGACACCACCCCGACAGGGTGTCACCTCCGCCCTACCAGTAGGCTGGCTGAGCTGGGCCTCTTGAGCGAAGGAAAGCCCCCATAACGAAGGAACTACACAAGCCGAGGTCCTGTGCGCCCTCACCCGAGACGCCCTTGGTGACTTCCTCGTAAAATCTTCTTTGTTGTCGCCTTTCCAAAGGTGGTCGAAGCCAAGGTCAGAGCTCTCTAGGCCGGCCTCCCCACAAAATCAAACAGGAAATTAAAAATTCCATTTTCTGGGAGGGAATCGAACCTACAACCCGCTGCGCCACGACAGGTGCTGTGGTGACATGACATCTTTATATATATACAAAAATTACGCATGTATAAATTTAAATACCACCTTTAAAGCGATTAATTCAATCTCAATGTATAATATAATATGCAGATTAATTAATATAATTACTAGCGAGATTTAACTGTTTTAAATTCTTAAATTAACAATAAGTTCATTATGATTTTAATTTACGACGCATAAATACGCGAACAATGGATGGTGGATTTTGGGGAATTACCTGCGATCGATTATAGAAGTGGAATAACGCCTGCTTGTAAACGTGAGCGTTATGGGTTCGAATCCCACCGGAAATGATGATATTATAATAGTTTGCATTTTTCGCTAAGATATAATATAGAACGTTGAGTTCAGCCGCTAAATTTGCAGTGTCTTGAATTCGATAAAAACTAGAGAGCAGGTTTTTGTCTCTCTCTCAGGTTAGCAAGAATAAAATGTTAAGTTAAAGTTTACTGTAGAATCGATAAAGAAAGAACTCCTTATGGATTACATGGAAGCTTATATTGCCATATTACTTAGCCCAATCAAGGCATTTAACGAGACCATGGTAGCTAGTCTATTAATAGGCGGAAAATGGATTTTACTAGATTTACTTATTATATATTAGGATGAGTCAGAGAAAGTAGTGTTAAGACACTTGGCTTTTCACCTTCCGCAAGAAATCGAGATGGGATTCAAAGTCACGCTTTGACAGATAAAGATAGAATACAATTTATTGCTTTTATATTATAAAATTCAATTATGCTGCGTCTTATCTATGTAGCTTAATTTTATGATTGATAATTTCTTTTAATAATAAAATAAATATTCTTATTTAAAATTTACTAATTTATGAAAGAGGTGCTTGGGATTAATTTTTTTTTTTTTATTGATAACGGACGGCAAACGAGCAGAAGGACCACCCTGATGGTAAGTGGTTTACCTTCGCCCATAGACATCTACAACACCAGAATGTTGTAGATGCGTTCTGGCACCTAGAGGATACTGATGGAAGGGGGACAAATGCTTGGTAGGCCACTATCAGAACCACCACATTTTGGGGAGGGGAAGGATGGGTGGGAAAGGGGAAAATCTGGCTTACATGCCATCGAACCGGAACACATCATTAGATATTTGGCGGTTCGTCTTTGACATGATAGTGGTCGCGAGAGCCAGTTGGAGTTGAACCTCCTACCACCTAACAAAAAAATAAATGTATGAAATTAGCTATACATGTACACTGCCTTATTCTGAGACGTCAAGTAACGTCTTCCTGACAATAAATCACTACTAAAATACATATATACTGATTTAAAGTCAATTAGTCGTTAATTGGTAACTCTAAGTATATAAAAATTAAATAAATAATATTATATTACAGCGAGCAAACACAAAAAGAACACAACAAAATATTTAGCCACAAAGAAAAAACAGGACCGCATCCAAGAAGTGCTAAAAAGTGACGGTCTGGGGTCGAAGAAGTGGTTGTTCTACCCACGACACGAAACTATATCTACAGTGAAATCAGATAACAATTGTGATAGACGAGTCAAAATAGATGGGGATTTCTTTAGAAAGTATAAGAAAAATAAACAGGTAGATAATGATGCGCCAATAGCAAAATTGCAAAGGTGGGAACTAATTTTGTATAAGAAGTTAGGATTTATACAGGCTGTATAGGTTTTTTAGCTTCACTCCGTATCCCGCATATAGCAGGGTAAGCAGTAGGAACCTGAGAACCTAGTGTTAAGACACTCCCATTTGTTAAGATTTCTGTTCTCCACTTTCCGCTGAATTGAGGCATTGCGAAGCAACGCCGCGTTTTGCCCAGATCCAGTAAAATGAAAATACTAAATATTATTTAATATTTCATTTCCTGGAGTGGGAATGGAACCTACAACCTGTCGCGTTTACAGTCACACGCTTATACCTCTGCGCCACGACTGGTCTCGTGATTATATGGACTATATAGGGGTTATATAGAATTATAGCGCGGCGTTGAGTTCCGCTAATTAGCACGCAGGTTCCCGAATTCGGGCGGAAAGCGGCGAACGGAGTGTCTTATTTATTTATTTATAAATTCTTTATTGGACACAATATAAAAAATGTACAAAAGGCGGGCTTAACGCTAATTAGGATTCTCTTCCAACCAATCATCTTTATATAGGAAATACATATATAGGTGCAGAAAAGCAATTTTATTTTATTATAGTTGGGAAAACAAACAGCACATACAATCCATCAAATTAGACATAATTAACATAACATAGGCCAATAAAGTTTCCACTTATACATAAAGCGTGGAGTGAATAATAAAAATAAATGAATAACAAATATTAGGCTAATACTAATACAATGTAAATTCTAATAAGTGCAAAAATAATTGCTTTATCAAAAAAAAAGGCTAACTTATTTTAATTACAATATTTCATATAAAAAAAAACACAAAACAAATTTGAGAAAAAAGATGAACATTTTTCAAGTTTGGTCATTTTTATTCATAATTCCTTTCTAATATAATAATATTTATTTATGTTATATTTATAAATAATATAAATATAATATAAATAAATAATCATATTATATATATAAATTCATACAAATATAATTATATATATTCGTAGATATAACACGTGTCGTAACGCTAGGTTCACTCTGCTATGCGGGATACAGCAAGAAGCTTGTTTCTGTATAGACTGTATAACGTTTAATATGGTGTATCTGTATACAGATGGTACGTATATTTTTTATAAGCCGATTTTGATTTAAATTAATTATTGTTCAGTGTGTATTTATGTTTATGTTTGCTATTAGAATTGTGTGTGATTATTTTTTGGGAATAGTGAAATATATATTTGTGATTGTGTAATAACAATATATAAGTATTATTTATTAATTTAAGAGAAAAAACCCTTTAGCATTAAACGGGTACTGTATGTGTTGAGTCCATCGCGTTAGAGGAAGAAAAGCCGAGCAAAAAAGATAGATAGATAGATAAATTCTTTATTGCACACACAAAAAAAAAGAAAAAAGAAAACAGGTATAAAGGAACATACAAAACACAGATTTGCAGCATGCAAAGGCGACCTTATCACTTACAGTGATCTCTTACAGGTAACCTTAGACGTAGATACTTAATATATAGGATACATTGAGGTGCAAAAAAAAAAAAAAAACAAGCAAATAAGGGAAAAAAAAAGGCAAAAAAAAAAAAATACAATAATTTATACATACACACACACATATACATATACATACATATACATACATATATATATATATTAAAAAAAGATTATATTAAAGCTTAGTGTCCAGATACTATTGTTCAATTTTCTTTGAAAATTATTGCATATTGATTGGAAAATTCCAACGCTACGCGTTATATTACCAAAGTGGACGATTAAAATTATCTAAGTATAATAATTTCCAAGAATGGGGATCGAACCCAATACCCATACTTATAATCAGACGCTGTTCCACTACGCCACGATGGTTTTCCAGTTTATACTAATTCATACATACATAGCTTTATGCTGTATCCCGCATATAGCAGGGTAGGCAGAGGGAACCTAGTGTTAAGACACTCCGTTCCCCACCTTCCGCCGAATTGAGGCATTGCGTGCTGAGTGGCGAAACTCAACGCCGCGCTTTGCCTTGTTACCAAGGCCAGGAAATGAAAAATTCCATTTCCTGAAGTGGGAGTTGAATCCACTACCTGTCGCGTTTACAGTCGCACACTTGTGCCTCTGCGCCACGCTATATTTTCAGGCGTTATATTTTCTAGTATAATAGTCTCAGAATAATTTTCTGCACTCTAACTATACCATAGTCTTAAATGCGAAGTAAGCGATAAATTAAAACATTAGCTTGCTTGGTGTAATGGTCCATAGAGTACTGGAAGTTTTAAATTAGTGCCGAATTGTGGGGATATCGTGTGGAAAATTGACGCATGGGAAAAAGTTTTGTTGTTTAAGTAGAATTTAGTTTAATTTTATGCTATAGGTATTATACCAAAATCGGGAGTAAATAAGTAAGAAAAGTTACTATTATGCTGGTGGGAGATTGTCACTGTATGTTCGATGGTTGTGGAGTTGATTCCCAGTTGAGGTAATTCTCATTGTTAATATAAAAAACAGTTTTACGGTTTAATCCACATGGCAGGGTTGGCAAAGAAAACCTAGTGTCAAGACACTCCTGTCGCATTTTCCGACCGAATTCGAGACTTTTACGTGTTAAGTGGCGGAATTAGACGTCGTGCTTTGTCTTAACAGAGCGAAGAAATGATAATAATTCATTCAAGTGGGAATCGAACCCATAACCAATCGCATTTAGAGTCAGACGTTGCCCCACTGCGTCAAAATAGCCTCATTAATCATTATGTTTATGCGAAAGCGAAATACTTTAGGTACTTCCTTTTTAGAAAAATCATAGGAATGGAAGAGTATGAAAATTGATATACATATAATGTAATTAGAGAAGTGCAGAAAATCAATATTTTTTATACAATTATATATATTTTTGTATAAAATAGATAAGAAAACATATATTTTATCAGTTTTATTAATGATTAGTAGTTATATTTAAATGTCTTCTTATTTCTTTTTTTTTAACTTCACGCTGTATCCCGCATACCTGGGTAGGCAGAGGGAACCTGAGAACCCAGTGTTAAGACACCCTTGCCCTTTCTCATACAACTCGTTCCCCACTTCTCTTCCCGCCAAATTGAGGCGCATTACGTGCTGAGTGGCGGAACTCAACGCCGCGCTTTGCCTCTTGTTACCAAAACCCTTCTTATTTATATCTTATTTTAGTTTTGCAAAACAAAGCACGGTGTTCAATTCTACCACCAACAGCGTATCGTCAAGAATTTGAGAGTAAAGGTAAGACAAAAAAACGAGGCATTGAATTCCGTCAAATTTAACATAGTATGTAATGATTTCGACGAAAAGGGAGAACGGGAGTGTTTTAACACCAGGTTCTTCATTCATTTATTTATTTTTTTATTTATTTACTTTAAAGGTTTCTCACCAGCAGCTGTTAAGCAATGATTCACTTAAAAACTAACACATTCGATACAGTTTAAAGACAATTGTACAACTATATTAAGGTAACAGCTTGCTTATTGTGACCTAATACTAATCCTGAAAATTCTATCTCTAAAAAAAAAAAAGAGTTTAATTGGTTCTTTAATTAATTCAAGGTGTGGATTTAGCATGAAGCTGAACAAAAGCAACTAAATCTTGACGTGATGGAGACCTCTCTTGTCTCTTCTATTTTTTTATTATAAGCACTCTTTCATTTCAATACAGTACGCCGGAGCACGAAGGACCTTTTGGCTCAGTATTAAATAAGAGAGATGATATTAATGTGTTGACAAAATTTTCGTTTGTTAGATATCGATGTACTGTAGGCAAAAAAACCGTACGGCATATTTTTTAATTATTATATTTAAGTACACACGTACTTTTTGACTTTACGTACTTTTTGACTGACGTGTACTTTTGAATTCCTGACTTTGACTTCTGACTTTTAAAGGATGTGGTGTAAACATATTTATAGAAAATAAAATATAATAATTACGTTATTTTTTTTTAGTTTACGTGTATCCCGCATGTAGCGGTAAGTAGAAGGAACTAGAGAAACTCAAGTGTGTTAAGACATTCCATTGTTCAACAATTCCGTTCCCCACTTTCCGCCGAATAGAGGCATTGCGTGTTGAGTGGCGGAATTCAAATCCCAAGAAAATGAAAATACTAAATTTTACATTTCTGTGGAGTGGGGAATCGAACCCACAAACCTGTCGCGCTTACAGTCAACGCTTGTGCCTTTGCGCCACGACAGGCGTTAGTAATAATAACCATTTTTAATAATTGAAAATACTCTTTAGAGTGACGATTTTTAAGTATATTCTAGCTTTCATTTTCTGGTTTTCTTTTATGTCGGTTAGAATTAAAAATGACTTTTAAATTATATCACTTTACTAGTTTCTGATTATATTTGCATAAATTACAAATAAAATAAATTGCAAAAAATCATTTGAAAAATAATTTAGAGAAATTTCAATTTTTTCATGCTTCTTTTTACTTTACCCGCATATCAGGGGTAATAACCTAGTGTCCAGGCACCCTTGATCCTAAAACTGAACAGGTGTATTCAGAGGTGGAACTATTTAAATATCGTTTATGGCATGGATGGTTTTCTGTTCTTGTGCCAGGCATTTGCTTATCGTAAATCCCTAAAAAAAAAAAATAGCAATCACTTTTTTATGAACTTCACGCTGTATCCCGCACATATCGCAGGTTAGGTGAAGGGAATCAGAGAAGTCCCTAGTGTTAAGACACCTGCTCCTTCTTTTCTTTAACATTTCCGTTCCCCCACTTTCCATCGAATTGAAGCATTACTTGCTGAGTGGCGGAAACTCAACGCCGCGCTTACCCAGTTACTACAAAGTCAGAACATAAATATTATTTAATATTTTCAAAGTTAAAAATTTTGTACTTTTTTATACTGACCCCATAATTCCCTTCAAACGTCAGGCAGTTTTATGTCATGTGACACGCAACATGCTTTATTGCTATAGCACGTTTAATTCACAATTCTATGTCTGGTAAACCCCGTGCAATTCTACGATACTAAAAACTCATATACATATAATATGATACATTTCTATATTTATTAACTTGGCTATTATTAAATATTTTATGTTTGTACTTCGAAATGTAACGTCACGAGTTCCTTCGGTTTTTAGTACTTATGAAATGGAAATTATTTGATATATATAACAGTATATACATATATATATATATATATGTTATATATATAAGAGGCACAATATAAGGGAGTATACATATATATATATATATATATATATATAAAAGTATAATATATATAGATATATATATACATATATATATATTTTGAACTTCACACAGTCAATTACATGTTATAAGCAGCAGGATAGGAGGGGTAAACCCATGAACCTTAGTGCCAAGACACCTTCGCCTCTTATTTGATATAATCTTTTGTTAAAAATAATAAATTGTTTTATGACCAAAAAGAATCTAATTGACAAACGCTTAAAAATTGTTATTCCTTATGAGAAGAAGTTACTTAGCAGTCCATGGATTTCACCCATCTCAAGTTATGGCAGATAAGAGCAGCTTGAGAGCACCTATGATTTAATAATGTGAAAGTATTGTATTGTCATTAGATCTTATAAAGTGCTACCTTTTAATTCTTTAACTAAGCTTTGAAGTGCCTTAGAACTAAGATGGTAATTTATTTTATAATTTAACTAAGGCTGGTCAGGCACAAGCGTGCGACTGTAAACGCGACAAGTTGTGTGGGTATTCGACCCCACTCTTCTCAAAACTACTCCCACTCATTTCTTGGGTTTGGTAACAAGGCAAAGCAAAGAGTGCTGAGTTCCGCCACTCAACACGCAAATGCCTCACCCGGCGGGAGTGGGGGAACGGAATTGTTGAAAGAGAATGGAGTGTCTTAACACTAGGTTCTCTGGTTCTCTGGCCTACCCTTCGTTACATGCGGATACAGCGTGAAGTTGAAAAATAATTATAATAATTTAACTTTTAAAAAATTCAACATATACTTTAGGTATCTAATCTCTAATCGACAAAGTATTTTTTCTCAGCAGAACAAGTTTTTCGAAATCGGTGTGAGCTTCCCTTTTAAATATAACATATTTATGTTAACTGTCAGTTAAAAATAAATATTCGACAGTCCTTACTTAACTTAGCTACATGCTTCATCCCTTGCGGGATAGTTAGAGAGATTAAATAAATAAAATATTGATTTTGATTTTGGCAAATATGTCGCACTATCTTAGAATCAAATCCACTATTCCAACAATCAGCAAATTTTAAATTTTAGCAGGTACTAAATATTTTTGATTCTAGATCCATTTTTTTATATAGCCCGTAATCAGCGTAAAGTAAAATTTCATTGCACGTAGACATTCCGTCTCGCCGAATACTTCTTTCGTTATAATTTTAATTCTGCCCTCACGTACTTCGCCCTTGGGAGCGGGAGGTCTGGTTTGGTTTTTAGAATTATGCGATTTATATGTTAAAACCGCCGTAATTTTTAGTACATTTCCAATTGGATGTTATTTGAAAATCAAATATGAAGTAAAGGCCATCATAGCGCAGTAGGACAGTCTCTGATTATAGCTGCGATTGATTCGGGGTTCGATTTCTAGTGAGGAAGGTTATCATGTTTTATTTATATTTATTTCTCGGAGTGTCTTAGCACTAGGTTCACTCTGACTACCCCGTTGAACGTGATAAAGCCTGAAGCTGCATCATTTCTCCGCTTCGGTAACATAAAGCAATTCATTGGGTTCCGCCAATTCCCCACTTTCCGCCGAATTGATGCAACAATCAACCAACGATGTCACGAATTCAGATGGAAAGTGAGGAATGAAATGTCTTGATACAAATTTCTCTTTGGCAACCCCGATATGCGTTAATGTGTATATTTAAGAAATATTTATGATAGAGTATTATCAGATAGTAAAACAGTTTTTCTATCTGAAGTCGGTACTTCAAATGAAATGCGCTAAAAAGTAACATTGTTACGAATATCTCAAAAAATACAAGTCAAATCTTAACTAAAATTAAATGGGACTACATTAGTAGTACTAGCTATCATATAAAAAAATTATCAAATTGGTTCTCTCAGTCATGCGGTAACACATAAAAAATACTGTCGAATTGGGAACCTTTCTTTTTGACAATTATCATATTTTGTTATCACCTCACCTAACTTCACGCTTTATCCCTAGCGGGGTAGTCAGAGAGAATGGAGCGCCAAACGCTACGGTCCCTGCTTACCTCTTTCGCCTCGTTCACAGTCATTAACCTCTTCATGCATGCCTCCGGGGGATCCTCATACTTTTTATGTGACCTTCCTCCAGTATTATTGATACTGTGTTCTCGAAGGTCAACCGAGGTCTCCCTCTACCTCTCTGGCCGCTTAAATATTATATTTATAAATTATTACAATGAATATTTTCTTTTTTTTTTTTTATAACTTCACGCTGTATCGCACATATAGCAGGGTAGGCAGAGGGAACCTGAGAACCTAGTGTTAAGACACTCCGTTCTCTTACAACAATTCCGTTCTCCACTTTCCGCCAAATTGAGGCATTGCGTGTTGAGTGGCGGAACTTAACGCCGCGCTATGCCTTGTTACTAAACCCAGGAAATAAAAATACTAACATTTCCTGGAGTGGGAATCGAACCCACAACCTGTCGTGCTTACAGTCGTACGGTTGTGCCGCTGCGCCACGACTGGCGCTTTCTTATTTATTGTAATAATTTATATATAACCAATTAAATGAAATAAGATACGGAACATTTCCCAAAAATTGTCCATCCTAGCTTTACTGTTTGTATTTTTTTTTCACTTATATTTGCGTTGAGCTCCTGCTTCACTTGGGTTTTTAAGTAATTGCTTGCATTTGATTTGGGTGAGAAATTGAAAGTACTTTAACAAACTTAACCCAGCCGAAGGAAATTGTGAAGAAGGGGAACGTTTCACAATTTGAACGACGAAAATCTCGTCATGCGTAAAAAGTAACAACAAAAACATTATTTGTGGAATTTATTTCTTTTAATGATGGAATGTAATTAAGGAATTAATGGGATTTAATGGCTTAGTTGAATTAAGCCATTTTTTCTATAAGCCGTAAGAGTTTGTAATATTTTCTACGTTCCATTTTCACGCTTATCAGGGTGGACAGAGAGAAGATAGTATATTAAGTCACTCCGTTCGCTATTTTCAGCCCGAATTCAAGACATTGCGTGTTAAGTGTTAAGGAAGTCAACGCCACGCTTTGTCTTACTAAATACATATACCCTCGAGTGGACATCGAGCTCATAACCACTGGCATTTACAATCAAACGCTGTCCTATTGGGTCACAATGGGTTCTAATATTATGCCAAATAATAATAAATAATAGCGAAGGGTGAATTTTTTTCCAGCAACCTTTCCACTTCTAGGTATCTAGCTACCTACATACCTACCTATTTAGCTATTTATCTATTAGGTTGTCCCAAAAGTTTCTTCCGCGCTTCACTACGAATAATGAACTGGCTGTATTTAAATTATTACGCAAACTTATCTTTTAGCTGTTTATGGCATTGGTTTCGGTCACCCCAGAACTCTGTCAAAGTACATTTTTTGATGAAATAGTCTCATTTTAATTTTTTTCTACGCAGTTTAACAAGGAGAGCCAAAAGACACATTTACGGCATGTTATGTTACATTACTTTAAAAAGGCAATAGCGTAAAAGACACTGTATACGAGATTTACACCGTTTACGGGAGTGATGCTACGACTATGAAGACCGTCAGGAATTGGCTTGAGAATTTAAAAAATGGCAATCTTGACTTACAAGATGAAGACCGCAGACCGCATTGAACTATCTACCTATCTAGCTAACTACCTCTCTATTTTTCGAACTACCTACCTACCTTTCTATGTACTAAACTATCTTCCTACTACAATACACAGTACCATATACGAAGGAAACTTAACCCCAATACAACTCAACGTCATCAAAAATCCAATTCAAATTAATACGTAACGGCTTAATCCTAAATTGTGCAAATAAAAACATTAGGCGATTCCACTTGATCAGTTTACAACCCCTTCCTCTAATACGTTAAGTTAAATGACGCTGGCAATCGTTAAAAAGGACCCCACGGATCGAGTTAATGTCCCCTGGCTTAAATTGGGGTATTTAATATATTGTTTTATGTTAATTATATAAAAAATTAAACTTATTTTAAATAAAATGCATTGAAAAGTGAAATTATTACGGATAACTCATAAACTATTTAACAGATCTTAACTGAATGGGACCACATGAGAAGCACTAATTATCGCATGAAAAATAATTATGAAAAATTACGGATAGCTCAAAAATTACTTTAAAAATCTTAAGTAAATTTTATTGTGTACGTTATTGGATCAGAAGCACTAGTTATCATTTACAATAATTTTCACTCAATATAAAGTTATGCACATATAAAAATATGGTCGAATTTTGAAGGTCGGATAAAAAATCTCTATTTATTTTTAATATTCTTTTAATATAGCTTCACACTTTTTTCATATATCTTGAAAGGCAAAGAGAACCTAGTGTCAAGACACTACATCGAAATCGCAGTGACATACCGTCTGACGATTGATTATGGGTTCGATTCCTACTCTGACGATTATAATTATAGTTTTTATTGTCTAAGTTAAGGGGAAATGACGGCGTTGAGATTCGCCACTCATTACAAAAAGTCACAAATACAGAGAAAAGTTGAGTGTCTTGACACTTGGTTCTCTCTGCCTACCCTGCTATACTATGAAAAACTAAAAAAACAACAGCATTTATTATTTATTTTGTTTAAAAACATATATACCCTCCATATTAATAAAATGAGATTATTGACCAAACAGTAGAAATTTTGGGGTTCTTAAGTACTTGAATTATTTCACATGCAGAATGAAATACTCTTGAGGGTTTGTGTGCTTACCATACATTGTTATGATAGCTTTTGTATGTAATAATATGATTTTATTATAAAAATATATTAAAGGAGCTTAATCTCTATTGAAGTTGGAGAGATTGATGATTGTTTTTTCTATTTGATAGTAATATATATATTTTTATGGATAACGGATGGCAAACGAACAGAAGGACCACCTGATGATAAGTGGTTACCTTCGCCCATGGACATCTACAACACCAAAGATGCTGTAGATGCGTTGCCGACCTAGAGCATACAAATAGAAGGGCGTAAATGTAGTAGTCCGCTATCGGAACCACCACATTCTGGGGAAAGGATAGGGTGGGATAGAGGAAAACCTCGCTTACATGCCATCGAACCGGAACACATTATTAGATATTTTGCGGTTCGTCTTTGACATGATAGTGGGCGGGAGTCAGTCGGAGGACGAACATCTGTAAACCTAACTACTGTGATACCCGCTTTTTACGGGACGCTACCCAACGGCGGAGGGGAATTGTATTCTAACCCCGTCCCCTCACAGGGAATAACTTTTAAAACTTTTACTTTTTAGTGTATATATGTTTGTAGTGGCGAGGGGTGAAAATTTTAAAAATATAAGTCAGTAGAGAATATATAGGATTTCAAGTTATTTAGCAATTTCGCTATCGAATTTTGCTGAGGACACTTTTGTTAGGTGTTTTTAGATGTCAAAGCCTGTTTTGTTGTAATGTTATATCGAAAATCTTTTCTGTGGTACTTTTTTACACTTTTTTACTCACACCTTTCATGAGCTTGTTTTTTTCAAACTCAACTATAATTTAAGCTCCACTTTTTCTAGCGACCGTTTTTTTAAGTCTCATACGTTTGTCGACCTTGTTTTTTTGCAAACTCACTCCCAAATATTTTTCAGATAATTTATTGTTATTTACAAAATGCAAGCCGGTGAGAACCGTGTTATATGAACGCCTCGACATGTTTGTTTGTATACATACTAGCTGTCATATAAAAAAATATCAAAAACAGTTCATCCAGTAAAAAGCTATTACACAAAAAAAACAGTCGAATTTCGAACCTCATCTTTTAAAGAAGTCAAATTAAAGACATAGTCAAAGTCAATGTCAAAGTCAAAGTTAAATATTATACTAAGCTAAGTATAAGTTAAAAGCAACGCAAACAAAGTCGGGTAAAACACTACTATAAAACTTAAACACAATAATAACCTAACTAACACCATTAGTTCCGCAATTCGTAACGAAAGTTCCGCATGGTTATAAATCTTTAACAGTTCAATTTTGCCGCACACAGATATCGACATAATACTCAAACATGGCTCAAGGCGACTATTAAGAGTACAACGTATAGTACATAACATTTGTAATAGTTCCCCCTTACTGTATGCAGAAGTTCTTCATCGCCCTCTGCATCCAAATTACCTTAGGGAATATACAGGGTGTGTAAGAAATTTTTCTACTAACTTAACTTCACGCTGTATACCGCACATAGCATGGTAGGCAGAGGGAACCAGAGAATCTAGTGTTAAGACACTCCATGAGGCTAGTTATGGCGCAGAGGCACAAGCATGCGACCGTAAGTGACAGGTTGTGGGTTCGATTTCCAGTCCAGGAACTGAAATATTGAATATTTATGATATCATTTTTAAATTCCACGCTGTATCCCGCATATGGCAGGGTAGGCAGAGGGAACCTGAGAACCTAGTGTTAAGACACCCCGTTCTCCACTTTCCGTCGAATTGAGGCATTGCGTGCTGAGTGGCGGAACTCAACGCCGCGCTTTGCCGTGTTACCAGAGCGAGGAAATAAAAAGAAATATATATTATCTAATATTTTCATTTCCTGGAGTGGGAATCGAACTCACAACCTGCTATGTACGGGATACAGTGTGAATCTAAAAAAGTAATATTTTAACTTCAAGAAAAGGTAGAGGTAATCAATTTGATAGTTTTTTAACGTCAGTTACCGCATAACTTTTTATTAGCTGAACCATTATTAATGATTCTTTTTTATATAAAAACCAGTGCTTATAGCTATAGTGTAGTTTTTGAGTTATTCGTAATACCTTTTATTTGTTTGCTCGACCTTACGTGAGTTGATATTTTTGTTAAAATTTTATATGCACAAGTTCTTCATCGCCCTCTACATCCAAATTACCTTAGGGAATATAAACGAGAAGGATATTTTTCTACTAGACGCTAAGAATAGTCTAAAACTGTTATGTTTCATGTCTTGAGATGGTTTATGTTTAAAAAAGTAATGATTTTTCCGAAATTATCTGAAATTTTCTTTACCTGGAGTGGAAATCGAACCCACAACCTGGTATGTATGGAATACAGCGTGAATATAAATAAACAAGTAATATTTTTAACTAGCTGAACCAATATTGATTATTCTTTTTTATATAACAACACAAGTTGTTATATAACTACTAGCTTACAGCTTTAGTGTAGTTTTTGAGTTATTCGTAATACTTTTATTTTTTGGTCCATCTTTTTCATCGCTCTCTGCATCCAAATTACCTTAGGGAATATAAACGAGAAAGATATTTTTCTACTACATGTTCTTGAATAGCCTAAAACTGTTTTATGTCTTGAGATGCTTTAGGTGTAAAAAACGGTAGATGTTATTGTAAATAGCAGTTTTAACACTGAAAATAGTACTTTTAACCGACTTCAAAAAAGGGAAGAGGTTAACAATTCGGTTTTTTTTATGTATGTTCCCGCAAAAGTTTTGACTGAGTAAACTAATTTTGATGTCTTTTTTATATATATGATAGCCAGTGCTTTTTATATGATCGAATTTATATTTAGTTAGGATAGGATCTCACAAGAAGTTTTTGAGTTATTCGTAATAAATAACTTTTAAGCGCATTTTAATCAGTCTTTATTATTTCTTAGTACCTATAAATAAATATATCTAACAAAAATAACCATCAAAATACATACACCCATACAAAAACAACACAAACATTACAGTGTTAAGGACTTTAATTTAGCACAAAACGTTTCCAATATTAACAAGTTAATTGCAAAGACCGTAGATTATTAGAACGAAGCGTGCACACATTTATCATCCACGAGCACACAATATTCGGGATCACAACAATTTCGTTTAATTTATCGTCGTCATTCCCCGCCAGGGGCGATGGGGACTAATGTTACAGAAATTCTAGGTTATTTTAAAATTTCGCTTCAGTGTAGAGGCCATCGACTTGAAACGGTTGAGTGTGGGTTCGATAACGTTCAGGGTAATGATTGTATTTAAAATATTTTAATTTCTTCACGCTGGCAAGATAAAGTGTAATATGATCTAGTGTCCCCGTTAACGCGTTAACAACGCTTTGTCTTTAGTAATGTATATGTCACTTTGTATAAACATGGATGTAAAACCATGGTAGTATGTGTAACATTTATTTTATTTATATTATATGGTTTTAATGCGTTATTTTAAAAAAATATTAGCATTTTGCAATGCTCTATATAAACTATAAGTGTGCCAAGTTTCATGCTCCTCCGTCCGCGTAATTTTCGTAAAAAGGAATCCAAAGTTTTTGCGTCACGTATTTATATATAGATGAGGTCACTTAATATGCCATAACTCGAATTTGGGCGAAAAGCGGTGAATAGAGTGTATATATATAAACCCCGCCAGAGGCGATGGACGAATAATATTAGAGAAATGGTATTTTATTTTAAAATTTTCCTTTAGAGGCTATCGTGGCACAGTGGAACAGTTAGTGTAAACGCGATTGGTTGTAGGTTCGATTCCCTGAGTGGGAATTATTATGTTTTTGTTCTTCCGCTCTGGTAAGATAATTAATTCTATTCAAATATCAAGACAAGAATTAGCTATAACACAATGATTAGTACTTATTTGTTCGACAAATAGTATTTTACGCTTACAAAATGTACGTATCACCGTCCTCATTTCAACTTTCCGATAATGCTAATAATAAAAATAGTTTGCAATAAATGTATAAGAATTTCGAAGTAATTGGATAAGAACATATGGCTTAACGGTCAGAGTGCTTGGACAGTTTCCAAGAGGCATGGGTTCAAGTTTAAGTACATTCAAATGTCTATTCATAAGTGTGATTAGCACTACAAAATAATAATAAAAAACTTATTTGTACCGTAGCGTTTGGCGCTCCGTTCTCTCATACTAAGCCGCTAGGGATAAAGCGTGAAGTTAAGTAAGTATGTAATAATTTTCTTCTTCTTTCTAACGCCTGTCGTGGCGCAGGAGCACAAGCGACGGTAAGCGCGACAGGTTGTGGGTTCGATTCCCACTCCAGGAAATGTAAAATTTAGTATTTTCATTTCTTAGACTTGGTAACAAGGCAAAGCGCGGCGTTGAGTCACTCAACACGCAATGCCTCAATTCGGCGGAAAGTGGGGAACGCAATTGTTGAAAGAGAACGAAGTGTCTAAACACTAGGTTTTCTGGTTCCCTCTGCCTACCCTGCTATATGCAGGATACAACGTGAAGTTAAAAAAAAGAACGTCCCGCACGTAGCAGGGTTGGCAGAGGAAACCTGAGAACCTAGTGTTAAGACACTCCGTTCTATTAAGATTTCCGTTCTCCACTCTCTGTGTCTGTAGTAAGCCAAACAAATCATAAAAAAGCGTTACAATAAAAAAGTTAGATAGTATTTTACGCTCGCAAGATCTACGTATCGCCACTGGTCACTTCAACGGTCATATAAACGGACAGTGCTATTGATAGGCGCTATCTATCGCAGATCTGAAAACCCCGAGTCAGGAGATAAAATTATATTGATCTGTTTGATTTTTTTTGTGAATATGATTTAGATTGAGCCCATTGTGGGGTTTGTAAACGTGATTGGTTGTGGCTTCGATACCAATTCGCTCTGGCAAGACAAAGTGCGTCGTTGAGTTCCGCTTGTTAGTGGAACCTGCCGAGATTCCAGACATTATGTATTTATAATGTCTTGAATTTAGACAATAAGCTGCGAACGTAGTGTTTTGACGCTAGACTTACTACCCTGCTATGCAGAAGAAAGCGTGAAACATATATATGAAAATGTTTCTTTGTCTTTGATTTTTTTACTTTAGTAATTAATTTACCATATAAATAAAATGTAACCCTCTCTTTTCAGTCGGGTAAAAATAAACCCTTATAAATATTATTATTACAAAAATTATATATGCAAGTCGACTTATCCACCTATTCACAACTGTTAGTTTTTTATTTGATAGAGTTTAGATTGTAATAAATTTATTAGGTTTCGACCTTTGGTCTAAAGCTGCGTCAAATACAAAATATCTAATTTAACATAGTAAATAAAAACAAATTACCAAAAAACTTCGTACACTCCTTTATTCCTGAATGCCTCGAACATTGCGTGTTAATTGGCGGATCATATCGCCGCTCTTTGTCTTTCCAGAGCATAGAAGTGAAAATAAATTAAACAGAAAACGAACTTGTGAAATAAAAAGCTAAACTTTGGATTTTTTGGTTTTTTTGTAAAGCCCGGACAGATGTATGTAATTTTGAATACATACATCTATCCGGGCAGAGGGAACCTGAGAACCTAGTGTTAAGACACTGTGTTCTTTTACAACAATTGCGTTCCCCACTTTCCGTCGAATTGAGGCATTGTGTGATGAGTGACGGAACTCAACGCCGCGCTTTACCTTGTTACCAAACCCAGGAAATGAAAATATTAACATTTCCTGGAGTGGAAATCGAACCCACAACCTTCGCGTTTACAGTCGCACGCTTGTGCGTCTGCACCACGACAGGCTTTATTTATTATAGTTATATTTATTATTATGATTCTTATAAAAAAGTCAAACATGTCCGGACAGATGGTAACCCTAAACGCGGTGCCACTGCGCCACAATAGATTCAACTCTTTTCACTATACAATAAAGCACATTTGTCATCTTAGTTTCGAACTATTAATCCCCTTACAATCCCATCAAGTGAATTGAACAGCATAATTCCATTTAAAATAAATAGATCTGTAAATCGACACTTGTTTGCCGATTTGTCACTGAAATGTCAAACTCGACTTAAATTTGTCATTTGTTTACTTTCTTTCAATTTATTCAGACATTTTGATATTTCAACTTATATTTTATTCTTCCACTCTGGTAAGATGAAGCGTGGCGTTGAGTACCGTTAATCAACAAGAAATATCGTGAATTGAACGTCTGTCGTGGCGCAGAGGCACAGGCGTGCGACTGTAAACGCGACAGGTTGTGAATTCGATTCTCACTCCAGGAAATAGAATTTTTCATTTCCTGGGTTTGGTAACAAGGTAAAGCGCGTCGTTGATTTCCGCCACTCAGCACGCAATGCCTGGATTCGGCGGAAAGTGGGGAACGGAGTGTTTTAACTCTAGGTTCCCTCTGCCTACTCTGTATTATGCGGGATACAGGGTGAAGCTATGTATGTATGTATGTATATCATGAATTTGGGACGATAATTGAGAAGGGGGTATTAGTACTAGGTTCCATCGGACTAGTGTAGTCTATGATAGACCATACGGAAAAAGCTTGAAACTGCAAAAGCTATTGTTAACGGGCTTCAAAGAAGAAGGTTATCAATTCAACTGTATTTTTTTTGTGAGATACTGCATAACGTTTTACTGGGTGAACCAATTTTGATGATTCTATTCAATTTTTTATATGATAGGTAGTACTTTTGATATGGTCCCATTTAAATTTAGTTAAGATCTGATGAGTAGTTCTTGAGTTATTCGTAATTTATTGCATTTTATATGAAGTTTTCGTTTTTTGATAAAATTAAAAAAGTACACTTTATATATATATTAATTTATTTTAGTTTATATATAGCTGACTTGATATTTTTATCTTCAAGTTTCTGTTTTATGGCGTACGTGACGTCATTTTATTATATCATTACCCTTTTAACCCGTGAGTGAAGACGTGATACTCGGTCCATCAACCAATCAATATGTACTATTTTAGTGCATGTCATTGTTATTATTTTCTTCAGGTTCACTTTTTTTTCCACATGGGCTAGAAGAGAACGTAGTGTCAAAACTCACCGGTCTCTTTCTGCCCGGATTCGTAACATTGATGTTGAGTGGCGAAACCTAACGCCGTGTTGTATTACCATATATAATCATGTCCTCGTGTATCACAATTAGATACTGTACCACGCCACGACGGTCGCGGTAATATAATTATTAATTAATCCTATACATTTGTGTGAAGTATGTAGATTTATGAAAATATTGTGTGTTATGTAAATACTTGATTGTTTTCTAATATATTTTTAAGTATTACTCACAGACTTAACTTATTACTGATTTTATTATATTGACATTTTAAATATGCTTATACATATTTATTCAAAGCGCGGCGTTGAGTTTCGCTACTCAGCACGCAATGCCTCAACTCGGCAGAAAGTGGGGAACGGAGTGTCTTAACACTAGATTCCCTCTGCCTACCCTGCTATGCGGAATTCAGCGTGAAGCTATGTATGTATATTTGTTCAAAAATATTTACTGATTAAATCTAAATAAAAATACCATTTCATATCCAAGCAATACTAATTCATTCATTAACTTCATCTAAAATGTATATTTCGAGATGAAATTGTGACCCCAACACGAAAACAAGCAAACGTAGACGTTGCATACCTAGAGTATTCCCAGGGGCCTGGGGGGCCCCCTAAATGCTTAAGAGACGGTTCACCCTCCGCAATAAACTAAGAAGGATGGTTTTTATCCCCAAATGATAAGGATTGATTCAGTTTGAAAGAAATTGTTGTAACTTTGAACACTTTGCACTGACAATGGAATAAGTATTTTAATTGATGAAGCATTGGAACAGTAATAGCGGGTGGAATTAAAAATTCGGTAGACGTGTTTCTTTTTAAGATTCCCTTCCCGTTTCATCTTGTTAAGTTTGGATTGCAAACCTCGGCTGTGCTATAAGATTGACGAGGGAGTGCTTAAATACTTGTTGTACGATTTCTGAGTACTGATTGGAAAGTTTGAGATTTTCTCTATAGCTAAATATAAAAGATTGGATATTTTTTGTTGTTATTATCGAATTACACGAAATGAACATTTCGTTGCTTATGTGTTATTGCGATGTGTTATTCTTATGAATAAGCAATAACACTGTAAAGTTTTATTTAGATCTGTTCAGAAATTTTTACGTAAAAAAGTAACAAGTAGCCATCAGTCTTCAAAACTTTTACATTCATAATATTGGTAGGATTGTAATATTATTTTCTTTTATTAAATTTTTATTTATAAAGGTTTTTGATGTCCTAACTCTGGAGTTAAGTGGCTTCAAATCCCATCCGAAAAAATATCTATATATATATATATATATAAGTTTCTCTTCGATTTTTACTTGTTTTAAGTTTTTTTTTGGTTTAATTAGGGGGCAAATTTTATACAAAAATCAATTCACTACTGTACATTTTATCCCTTAAAATAATTCTTAGGTGTATAAGAAACCAGTTTCACTTGGCAGAGCAGAGAAATGGAAATCATTTAAATATCTTAATAGTCATTCAATAACAGTAATTCTTAATTCATATATCTTACTCTCAACAAAATTTTTGCTCACAATCAATTGTATTTACCTGTTCCAATTCCCCACAATATTTCTTACATACATAGAAAAATAAAATATTAAGTAATTTTATAATTATATACACAATCCATCCATAATTCAACCATTTTATTATACAAGGGGTGAATGAGTAAAACAAACTTATCGATCCCTAAGGATTTTTTGCGTCACGCAACGTTTTACAACGGTGCTTGATGGGTCATAAAAGACCCCTGCATGAGTCATTTATGATTCGGAAAGTTCGCATATGGCGCTTTGAATTTGTCACTAGTTTGATGTTTTATGCTGATTTCTGGGAATAATGTGGGGTAAATTTTATAGTATATGTACAAGTATTTGGATATGAGTTAATGAAGTTTGATATTAAATAGTTAACGTTTCAAATGTAATCGCAATTTTAATTTCTTTATTGTATCTATTTTTTTCGCGACAGGTTGAAGGTTCGATTCCCACTCCAGGAAATCTAAAATTTAGTATTTTCATTTCTTGGGTTTGGTAACAAGGCAAAGCGCGGCATTGAGTTCCGCCAGACAACACGCAATGCCTTAATTCGGCGGAAAGTGGGGAACGCAATTGTTGAAAGAGAATGGAGTGTCTTAACACTAGGTTCTCTGGTTTTCTCTGACAACCCTGCTATATGCGGGATACGGCGTGGTAAGAAAAAAAATCTATTAATCTATAAAAAGAAAGCAACTGTTAACAGAATTATTAAAATAATTCATTTTTCATTTATTACACAATTTAAATGATATTCGCTTGTTGGAGTGTAAAAATTAGTGCCATCGTTCAAAAATATATAAAAAAATAAATGTTTGTCTGTATGTCCTTTATAGAATCGTGAACCAATGTGATGATCTTTTGCAAAGTTGTTATGCATGAGCCCACTAAGTTTCTGAGTAGGTACAACCAATTTTTGACAGATGGTGCCTAATATTTTTTTCGAAATTAATAAAACCATTGAAATTACTCAAAATTATTTGAATATTTGTATATAATGTCTTTCTTTCAAATTTATTTTTGGAGCAATGCACACGGGGTGCAGCTAGTTGATAAATAGAAATCTATGTATACACTTGCATTACTGACTACCTGATTGACAACGTACAAGCAAACCTACTAGACATAGAAAACTGAAATTGAATTGAGTAGAGGAGCACTGAGAGAGGATTCATCGAAATTTATATGCAAGCGAGATTCTTGATTCCCCATTCATTCATTCATTCATTCATTGATTCCCCATTGATCCAACGCAAAACAAGCCGCGGGATATAGGTAGTATTTAGATTAATAATTTTCAATATTGAATTCAATTTTCAATTTTTAAAATTGTTACTCACAAATAAACAATGTTTAACCTAAAAAAATATTTTTTAATGTATATAATTTCTGTTAATTCAGAACGATAGCTTGAAATAAACTAACTTGTGAGTGTTACAAGCAGTCAACCAGTTTGCAACTATCACTATGATTAACGACTGTTGTATCGCCTTCGGTCCTACAGACCCAAATCCACTTTAGATTTGTTTACTCAAGTTTCAAGTAAAACAGTGTACATTTAAATGACATTAGAATAATAGATTAAGCTTTACTATATTGATTTATTAGTTATATTATTGTTTGGGGATATCATTTTCAAATCAGAATAACAATTAGGTTTTCTGGGCTTTTATTTCTTGAATTATTTATTGTTAATGGATTTGTACGTGTAAAAACAAATAGTATAAAAAATCTTTATTTTATTTATTTAACATGACTATATAACTCTTGTATTTTAAAAATATTAAATAATTAGAAGTCATAACATTTTTTATAACATTTTTATCGACTAAGGTCGACTATAAAATTTGCCCATTATCAAACAGCGTTAAGTTGCCGGTCTTTAGCATACAAAGCTCGCGAGCCAGACAGGCACTATTAACACCTTAGGCGCCATGTGTATCTTTTTGTCACACAGTGTCTAAAACACTGTTTACTATTAGTAGTATACACATTTTTGTATCTAAATGTCACACGAATAAAAATCCAAGGAAAAAAGGGGAAAAACGTGGGTGAAAAACAATATATATTAGATATATTATGTAGTTTTAAGCACATTTCAACAAAAAAAAATTCTGTGTTTTTTTAAACGCTCACTTAGGGTCTGGCGCTGAGGGTGTTAATTATTCTCTCTTTATATGTTTTTCCTACAACAACACGCATTATCCCGCATATTAAGGTCAGAGAGAACCTAGTGTCAAAACACTTCATTCTCCACAAAGCCTTAGAATTCTGAAGTCTATTATAGAAGGATTAATAATTGCTTCACCAGTTTTAAGCGTCACCCATACATCCAATAATAATTATTACATCTTATTTATAACCACAAATAAGAGAAACCAAAAAAAAATCTCAAATCTAACCGAAAACCAAACATCCCATATCAATCATAAGAACATGAACAATTGCCTCAACAACAAAAACTGACATGCTACATACAAATTTAGGCCGAAACGTGTCGTTAATCACAAACTCGCTCAGTAAGCTATAGCCAGATACTGTGTTAAAAATCACTTTACATAAATCTGCGGGTTATCTGCCTAAATGACCCCCGGTAGCGTTTGGGGGTGAAACACCGTTTGTATGTATATATTTAATGTTTCATTGTAAACCATTGATGCTATTTGTCAACTAATGTTTTGTGGTCTAAATCAAATTGATAAATTGGGATTAGAGGTGGAGGTGAATTTTTCATACAAAGTTTAATTGGAGATAGCAGTATTGAATACGCTGGCGGGGTATATTTCATATTGTAACAACTCGAAAGGTTAATTGAGTTTTAAACGATTGGTGCATTTGCTCAAATATATGGTTTTATTTTAGCTTCACGCTGTATTCCGCATATAGCAGGGTAGGCAGAGGGAACCAGAGAACTTAGTGTTAAGACACTCCGTAATGATTATATGTACCTATTATATTGTTTAACTAAAATATAGGTAATATGTTTTGTTTACCAAATTCAAAAAAGAAAGAGTTTATCAATCCTACTGATATTTTTATGTTTGTTGCCGCATAACTTTTTACTGGGACCAATTTAATGATGCACTTTTTATATGATAGTTAGTGATTGAGGTCCCATTTAAATTTAGTTAGAACTGATGAGTAGTTTTAGAGTAATTCATAAAAATTGTACGCTTCAGTGCATTATATTTGAAGTCGATTTTCTTTTTTTGTTAAAATATTAATTATTATAATGAGAAAATAATGAATAAACGACGATTTTAAGTCTATTTTTAAATAAATGAATAAATATACAAAACTAACTATATTTATTGTCCGGTAAAAAGTATAATCCACTTGTTACTTTACCTGTGACTTCGCTCGCATTGTCATCGCGTTTGACCACTGGTTCTGACTACCCCACTAGAGACAAAGCGTGAAGTTAAATAAATAATAATAACTATGGTAATAATATTACTTTTATAGTATGTATTCTTAATTCATTCATATTTTAACTTTTTTTAAATCATAAACTTCAATTAAATGTACTAGTCTAGTATATAATTCACAAAGTGCTTCCTCCTACGTTATATTCGAGTTCTAGCAAATTAATTTAAAATCACAATGCCTGTAGCTGAATCGTTTCCACTTAAATCTATTAAAGGACAATTTATATGGAGCGCTTTAAAGTATAATTAAATTTATTTGCAAGGTGTTACCGGAAGCCCAAAATTATCATATTTTTTGATATAGGTCTCTTTCCAGGTTTAAGTTTGTTTAGTGTTTAGTCACTCCGATCGGATATTGAGTGCTAAGTGGTGGCGCTCAACACTGTAATGAAAACGATATATTAATGGAAACCATAGTATGTTAATATAATTATTACCGTAAGTGACAATCCAGTAGGACAAGCACGAAAATTTACGACAATGTATTCGTATCGTTATCGAAAGAATATGTATGGAAAATGAAAAGCACCCTTTTGTTTGGTGGTAGGAGGTTCGTTCTTCGTCTGGCTCGCGACCGCTATCATGTCAAAGACGAACCGCAAAATATCTAATGATGTATTCCGTTTCGATGGCATGTAAGCCAGGTTTTCCCCTTTCCCACCCACCCTTTTCCAAAATGTGGTGGTTCCGATAGCGGACTACTATATTGTCCCCCCCTTCCAACTGTATCCTCGTCGGTCGGCAACGCATCTACAATATTTCTGGTGTTGTAGATGTTGATGGACGAAGGTAACCACTTACCATCAGGTGGTACTTCTGCTCGTTGGCCATCCGTTATACATAAAATAAAAATACCTCTACCGTGCGTAAGAGGAACTAAAGTTTTCCCATACAAAATGGTTTCGATAAGGATACGTATACTTTGTCGCAAGTTTTCGTGGTTGCCCTACAGCCATGCCTTCGTGTCAGTGTATAACTGTAAATGCCGTTGGTTGTGGGTTCGATTCCCACTTGAGAACATGATTATATTCAAATTATTTTCTTTACTTTCCCTCTGGTTTACAAAGCATGGCATTGTGTTTCTTCACTTAATACATAATATCTCGAATTTAGGCGGGGGACGACGAACGGAGTGTCTGGACACTACATCCTATCTAACCCTGCTATACAGAATAAAGCGTGAAATTATAATATATTTTTTTAATTAATTTTATTATCACAGCGTTTAACTACTCAATCTGAAACCACCCTACGATCTATTAACAGCTGCACAATCTCCGCAAATGAATCTCCTTTTTCTTAGCAACTGTGAAGAGTTGGCTTTTATTTCCGTTTTGAAATCTTGTTTCAATAGCTCGAGTTAGTCTCATGATGTTAGGTTTTGTTCGGCTGTGTTTTGATTTTGAAATAATGGATTCTCTTTTGGTTCTTTGAAAGAATATTAAATTGTGTTTTAAAAATTCTTTGAAGTGTATTTCTACAGAGGAATAAGTCAAATATATTCAAGTAACTATTTAGGCGTGTATAAGTTGATATAACGCCTGTCGTGGCGCAGAGGCACAAGCGTGCGACTGTAAACGCGACAGGTTGTGGATTCAATTCCTACTCCAGGAATTCTAAAAGTTTAGTACTTGATTTCCTGGGTTTGGTAATAAGGTTGAGTTCCACCACTCAGCTCGTAATGCCTCAGTTCGGTGGAAAGTGAGGAACGGAGTGTTTTAACACTAGGTTCTCAGGTTCTCTCTGCCTACCCTGCTATATGCGGGATACAGCGTGTTTGTATTTCCTTTTTTATAATATATTTGTAATTCTGTTCTTATGTTACTTAAACATTTTTTTATTTAAAAGAACGTCTTTGACTTGCTTGGTTTTTCATTATTTAAGACATTTTTGGGTATTGTGTATGTGATTGGTTATACTAAAAATATATATAAGCGATGTCACATTTCGGAATTAAATCAATAACCTTCTAAAGGCTATAGATATTTACAAATTTCCTTTGTTATAGATACACTAAATACGGCTACCGCTAGGACCATTGGGGCTTCAACTTCGAACTTTGCTTTACAAACTGTCAGTACTGTATTGTACGTTGTAGAAGTAGTCATAGTAAGTACTATCAGGGTTGTTAGAGAGAACCTAGTGTTTATTTTTTTTTTTTCTTTTTTTTTATTATAACCCATTTTCTCTTTGGCATAACCAGAGATTTTTTGTATCTAAATTTTACTATTATTATTATAATGCCTGTCATGGCGCAGAGGCACAAGCGTACGACTGTAAATGCGACAGGTTGTGGGTTCGATTCCCACTTCAGGAAATGTAAAATTTAGTATTTTCATTTCTTGGGTTTGGTAACAAGGCAAAGCGCGGCGTTGAGTTCCGCCACTCAACACGCAATGCCTCGATTTAGCGGAAAGTGGGGAACGGAAATGTTGGTAGAGAATGGAGTGTCTTAACACTAGATTCTCTGGTTCCCTCTGACTACCCCGCTAAATGCGGGATACAGCGTGAAGTTAAAAAAAAATTATTATTTTTTATTTACATAGTATGAGATAAATACAGGGTGTTTTATTTTCCCCTACCTATATAATTATACTAATACTACTTAGCTTACTTTGAAGTTTTTCTTATAGTTATGATTCAACTTATCTTTCTACTTATATTTTACTTATTTTTCTACTTTTGTTTGGTGTTTGGTGGTAGGAGGTTCGTCCTCCCTCTGGCTCGCGACCACTATCATGTCAAAGACGAACCGCCAAATATCTTGTGATGTGTTCCGGTTCGATGGCATGTAAGCCAGGTTTTCCACTTTCCCACCCATTCTTTCCCAAAAATGTGGTGGTTCCGATAGCGGACTACTACATTATCCTCCCCTTCCGTCTCTATCCTCTAGGTTGGCAACGCATCTACAACATCTCTGGTGGTGTAGATGTTCATGGGCGAAGGTAACCACTTACCATCAGGTGGTCCTTCTGCTCGTTTGCCATCCGTTATCCATAAAAAAAAAAAAAATACTTTTGTAATTTTCATTCTACTTTTTATCTATATATATTTAATCTAAAGTTCAAGGCTAGGGACAATTTGTATTCTATTACTTGTAAATATACTAACAGTTATTATCATATCTAATGTAGCGTTATTAATATATACTATAATATATTCTGTATGGTTGAAGTACACAATTAACAGTGTTAAGACACTCCATCCATCGAAACATTGCGTGTTTGACGGAATTAAATCCCGAGCTATTATCAAAGCGGACAAATAAAAATAATCAAATATTATTGCTCAGATTGGGAATCGAATTCACAACAACTCGTTCATAGTCATATATTGGCCCACTCCACCATGATCCACCATTATAATAACCAAACAAACAGTATTACAACTTTGAAATAAACACATTAAGAACAACATCTATAGTTATAGTTCACGTTATGTAGCTGTTAAAACAATCAGACGTTCTTGCATTATTGAACTGTCCATTTTCCCTTGAGCCCTCTCCGGTTGTCAGTTTTCACCACCCACCCCAAATCTGCATACAGAGGAGGTGGTAACGGGAGGCGAATATAGCCTGGTTTAGGGCACACTATAACTTTTATTCCCTACGTTTGCTTTAATTGATTAATATAGGAATGTTTGAAATTTAGTATGAAATACTTTTCATACTAAATTTCAAAGTTTTTTAAGCTATATTTTAGCTTTATATATCCCGCATATAGCAGGGAAAGCAGAGGGAAACTGAGGACCTAGTGTTAATATATTCCGTTCTTTTTTTAATTTCCATTCCCCACTTTTCTGCTGAATTGAGGCATTGCGTGCTGATTGCCGGAACTCAACGCGCTTTGCCTTGTTACCAGAGCGAGGAAATGAAAATAATAAATATTATTTAATATTATCCTTTCCTGGAATGGGATGCGTTTACAGTGGCACGCTTGTACCTCTGCGCCACGACAGGAGTTTCTTTTTGCTAAATGGTTGACGCGACGTTTTTAATATCTCGATTCGTCTGCCATTTTGCTGTCTGGTGGATTGGGCGGTAATGGATTTAATGTTTTCCAGTTTTTTCTATCCTACTAATATTATAAATGCAAAAGTTAGTGAGGATGGATGTTTATTATTCTTTTACGCAAAAACTAATGACCATATAATGATGAAACTTTACATTAATATAGCTTATATATTGAAATAATACCTAGGCATACAGTTAATGAAGCTTCGTGTAATTTGGCCCTAAAATAACGATTAGTATATAATGTAAGGTAATTGAGATAAGAGGCGATATTGAGGCAGATCTACTCTGATTGAAAACGTTATTGGTTGTGGATTCGATTCCCAATCGAGGAAATGATCATATTTAATTTATTTTGAATTTCACCACTTTGAAAGAGGAAGCGTGGTTGTTGAATTTTACTACTTAATACACAATGTCTTGATTTCAGACGGAAAGTGGAGACCGGAAAGTATTGACACTAGATTATCTTTGACTAACCTGCTATGCGGGAAATTTCCTGTGAGGGAACGGGGTTAGAATACAATTCCCTTCCGCCGCTGGATAGCGTCCCGTCAGAGGCGGGTATCCCCTTAGGCAGGTGGTAGGAGGTTCGTACCCCGACTGGCTCGCGACCACTATCATGTCAAAGACGAACCGCTAAATAACTAATAACGTGTTCCGGTTCGATGATATGTAAGCCAGATTTTCCTTATTCCCATCCATCCTCTTCCCAGAATATGGTGGTTTCAATGGCGGGCTGCCGCGGCCACGGAAAACTAGGTCGGCAACGCATTTACAACATCTCTGGTGTTGTAGATGTCCATGGGCGAAGGTAACCACTTACCATCATGTGGTCCTTCTGCTTGTTTGCCATCCGTTATCCATAAAAAAGGCGTGATGCTGTAAGAAAAAAGAATCATTATCAATTATATTTTATTCTCACTTATTTCCAGCCGATTAAATGACAGTCTACAATACAATACAGACTACACGTGTAAAGTTCATTTGTCAAAGTAAAAACAATATGTTGGTATCATAATAAATGGAAACTTCGTTAGTTAATTGCAAATCGGTACAAATAGTAAGTGGAAGGCGTTTTTGTAATTTTTCATATATGTCTTGTTTTTTGTATTTGGTAGAAAAACTTAATAAAGATACTCGGCTTAAGCTGTTTAAGTAAAGGAAGAATTGTAAAAAAATTAGTATTTTCATTTCTTGGGTTTGGTAACAAGGCAAAGTGCGGCGTTGAGTTCCGCCACTCAACCCGCAATGCCTCAATTCGGCGGAAAGTAGGGAACGAAATTGTTTAAAGAGAATGGAGTGTCTTAACACTAGGTCCTCTGGTTCCCTCTGCTTACCCTGCTATATGCGGGATACAGCGTGAAATTAAAAAAAATAAAAGAATTGTATAAATATTTGATGGTAGGACTCGAACCCGTGCCTCTCGACTCGAAACCGTCCAATTGCTGTAGTCATTTAAGCCATACGTTCTTATAGAGCTGTGTTGAAATTATAATTTGCATGTAACAATTTATTAGCAGCAGTTTTAGCAACCCTCTAAGAAGAATCCAAATGTCTACTTTCTACAGATGCACTGACAATCTTTGACCTACTCTTCTTTTAAATTAATCAACTTTCAAGTTTCAAGCAATATTAGTTGTACATACACTGTTCATCAGTACCAGTTTTTTCTAAAATCACGCTGTATCTCGCATATAGCGGGGTAGGCAGAGGGAACCAGATAACCTAGTGTTAAGACACTCCATTCTCTTTCAATAAATCCGTTCCCCACTTTCCGCCAAATCGAGGCATTGCGTGTTGAGTGGCGGATATCAACGCCGCGCTTTGCCTTGTTACCAAGCCCAAGAAACGAAAATACTAAATTTTACATTTCCTGGAGTGGGTATCGAACCTACAACCTGTCGCGTTTACCGTCTCACTCTTGTGCCTCTGCGCCATGACAGGCGTTAGAAAGAAGAAGAAAATTCTTACATACTTACTTAACTTCACGCTTTATCCCTAGCGGCTTGGTCAGAGAGAACGGAGCGCCAAACGCTACGGTACAAATAAGTTTTTTATTATTTTGAAGTGCTAATCACACTTACGAATAGAAATTTGAACGTAGCAGGACTCGAACCCGTGCCTCTTGGAAACAATTATAATGTTATCGTTTAATAAATCTTGATACCATATATTTCACAGCTTGCACCAAATCAAGACGGAAAGACGATAACTCAGTGTTCCGAAAGATTAACAGAGTGAAATGTAGTGAGAAAATTAATGAACTTGCCTCAGCGTCAATTGATAGAATCAGATAGTCGAAACATGTTGGCGGAAATTCTTAAGTCCAATCTTAAGATTTAATTCACATTTAGCTGTATTATTTATATATTGTAACGCCTGTCGTGGCGCAGAGACACAAGCGTGCGACTGTAAACGCGGCAGGCTGTGGGTTCGATTCCCACTCCAGGAAAATCGAATCAAAATTTAGTATTTGCATTTTTTGGGTTTGGTAACAAGGCAAAGCGCGGCTTTGAGTTCCGCCACTCAACACGCAATGCCTCAACTTGGCGGAAAGTGGGCAACGGAGTGTCTTAACATTAGGTTCCCTCTGCCTACCCTGCTATATGCGGGATACAGCGTGAAGCTATGTATGTATACTCAATACACAATGTTGGTTTTAGACAGAAAGTGGAAAACGGAGTGTTTATACTAGGTTTTCTCCAACTAAATACACAGAAAAAAGCGAAAAGTTGTAAAAAAAACCTGTAAAGTACTTTTGTTTCTGTCAAAACCTTTTCTATGAAAATGAATTTATATTCAAACAGAAACAATCTCGAAGAAATAAGTCATCTTAAACAAAAGAAAGTTTAAAAGAACTTAAAGCTCATTAAGTAAATATTGTGAGATACCACTATTTACCTACTGTCAAAGTACCCTTATTTATTTGTTACTTACTAAAGAAGTAAGGGAAGAATTAGTTTATTTGTTTTAAATGAAATTTTATCCTTTGTGCACATACATTGATAAACGTTTAACTGTAAACGCGGTTATGGGTTTGATTCCCACTCGAAGATATGTAGAAACACATAAAAAGTTACGCAGTAACTGATATAAAAATACAGTGGAGTTATTAAGAAGCTTCTCCTTTTTTGAAGAAGATTAAAAAGTAAATAAAATAGCACATTTTTATAATATAGAGGCTATTGTGGCACAGTGGGACAGGGTCGTTAAAAACGTTATTGGTCATGGGTTCAATTCCCACTGGAGGGAATTATTTATATTTTAATTATTCCCATTTATCCCTCTATTAAGATAAAAAACGGCGTTGAGTTCCGCAACATACCATTCAGTGTCTCGAATTTAGGCGAAAAGCAGCGTACGGAGTGTCTTGGTTCTCTCTATCTACCCTGATCCGATACGAATATATTCGAGACTTTTTATACCTTTAATATTGTATAAAATTTCCGATATAATCCTTAAGCACTATTCCAATAATATTTCAACTAAGTTGGAACTGCTAAGAGTTTTCAAACAAAATTTTTAACATAAATCAAAGCTAAAATCGTGACTAGCAACACTTGTTATAATACTATAAAACTGTTCTATTTTAGATTTTGTTACGTATCAACATATATTCCTATATATCCTCGTTCTGGTAAGACAATACGGCGTTAAGTTCCGCCACTTGCTGTTCATTTTGTATGGACGGTGGAGTACGAAGTGTCTTGACAGTAGGTTCTCTCTGTTTACTATGTTACGCGGGAAAAAACGTGAAGCTAAAGAAGAAATAACTTAAAAACTATTCGTCAGATCGTAGCGTAACTTAAATGACACCTGAAGCACTAGCTATCATATAAAAAAGAATCATCAATTTAAGTCACCCAATAAAAAAATCTTAAATAACACACATAAAAAAAACCAACGCCTTACGTGCGACTATATACGCGATAGGTTGTGGGTTCGATTCCCACTCCAGGAAATGGATTTTTTCATTTCCTGGGTTTGGTAACAAGGCAAAGCGCGGCGTTGAGTTCCACCACTCATCACGCAATGCCTCAATTCGGTGGAAAGTGGGGAACGGAGTGTTTTAACACTAGGTTCACTCTGCCTACCCTGCTATATGCGGGATACAGCGTGAAGCTATGTATTTATGTATGTAAAAAAACCAGTTAAATAGATAACCTTCTCTTTTTTTGAGATTGGTTAATATATTTTCAGTTTCAGTATATATTTTCAATTTAGGTCATTATTACGCAGTAAAAGGTCAAAATTGGTAGCAATTTTTGCAACAAATTCACTAGACAGACTTAAAAGGAAACCAGAAACGGCGTCACGTGATGGCACATAACGGAGGAAATTACCAATGGGCCCAGGAAACTTGGCGCGGGTTAGCAACATTTTTGTGAGAATTATTTTACTTTAATTTTGTGATTATTTTGGATTATATTTTTGGTTGTTAATGTATACCGACCTACCTAACTTCAAGCCTTATCCCTAGCGGGGTAGTCAAAGAGAACGGAGCGCCAAACGCTACCGTCCCTGCATACCTCTTTCGCCTCGTCCACAGTCATTAACCTCTTCATGCATGCCCTCCGGGGGGTTAATGTATAACAATATACTATTTTCTTGACTTTTTTTGTCATTTTGTTATATGTTTAAATTGTATATGTAAGTATATCAGTACATCGGTTACATATTTTTTTATTAGATTCACCCTGTATCCCGCACCTAGCAGGGTAGACAGAGGCAACCAGAGAACCTAGTGTTAAGACACTCCGTTCTCTTTTAACATTTCCGTTAAAAGAGAACGGAACAGACATGCATACGATAAATTGACTATTGGGCTGACAAAAATAAAAAAACTCGTATGTTTCCTATCAAATTATATTCCGATATATCCTCATTCTGGTAAGACAATACAGCGTTGAGTTCCGCCACTCGCCGTTCATTTTGTATGGAAAGTGGAGGACGAAGTGTCTTCACAGCGTGAAGCTAAGCGAAGCTGGCGTGAAGCTGGCGTGCAGCTGGCGTGAAGCTGGCGTGAAGATGGCGTGAAGCTGGCGTGAAGCTGTCGTGAAGCTGTCGTGAAGCTGGCGTAAAGCTGTTTGTTCTTTCCACCCACCCCCACAATGTTTTTTTTTATTTGGCTTCACGCTTTATTGCGAATAGCAGGGTAGTCAAAGACAACCTACTGTCAAAACACACTCGATTAGCCGCTTTCCAATTGAATTCAAGACATTGGGTGCTATGTAACGTAACTCAACGCCGCACTTTGGCTTACCAGAGCTTATCAGAGACAAACATATAAAAAATTATAAATAAAAAAGGTTGATAGCACCTGTACCAATCGAAAATTAATAACGTCGCGCGCTTGTTGTTTATTGGTCGGGCTAATCGGATGAATCGTGAGCTCCGGCTTTTGTCGGATAAGCGATGTTTTCATTGTTTCATATTGTATTCAAATTTAAATTTGCTAATATACAAACTGGGCGTGAATAAGTTGATGAGTCGATTTGCATATGCATTTTAATATTTATAGATATCAGTGACGAGGAGTGAAAATTTTAATTAGGCAAGCCGGTAAATTTAGAGAAGCCGAATATTTAGGGAAGCCGGTATTTTTTAGAGAAGCTGGTATATTGTATTTTCTCTCTCGAATTTTGGTTCTTTTTAGGTGATTTAAAATATCCGACTTTGTTTTTTTGTTTTGTAATTTTATACCGATTTTTTTTCTGCCGACCTTTTTTTAGCTCTCACACCTTTCTTGACTTTGGTTTTGTGCAAACTCAATTACATTTTAAGTTCCACATTTTCCTGGCAACCTTGTATTAAGTCTCATACTTCTATTTTAAAAAATTCGCACCCAAATTTTTCCACAAAATTTTTAGTAATTTTCAGAAGGTAAGTCGTTGGGAACTGGGTTATATGGACGCCTCGCCACTGAGAGGCATTAGGATTGCTTTCTGTATGGACTAAACAAATCACTAAATCTAAGAATGTAAAATTTAGTATTTTCATTTCTTGGGTTTAGTAACAAGGCAAAGCGCGGCGTTGAGTTCCGCCACTCAGCACGCAATGCCTCAATTCGGCGGAAAGTGGGGAACGGAATTGTTGAAAGAGAATGCAGTGTCCTAACACTAGGTTCTCTGGTTCCCCCTGCCTACTTCGCTATATGCGGGATACAGCGTGAAGCTTAAAACAAATCGAAATACGAAAACCACCTTACCTTACCTAACTTCACCCTTAGTCCATACCGGGGTAGTCAGAGAGAAATACGAAAACAAAATTGTATAAAAGTACCTACTTTAAAATAAAGAAACAAACAAACTAATTCACTAGACTGATAACTACATTTTTATTTCCAACAAAGGAAGTACATTGAACTATGAAATGAATTTCTCAAGTGGCTATAAAATTGCGAATCATTTGCAGTAGCATCAGACATGTTAGTTTATAAGTGAATTGAGGCGTGGAATTGCCAATTTCTTTATTCCCCACCACCTGACGCTTTGAACGAGATAGATAAAACTTAAACTGTATTGTTAAATTGCACGTATTAGCAAGATAAGACACATGACGGCGTTGAATTCAGCCACTTAACTGGAATTCGGGAGGAAATTGGAGAACGGAGTGTCTTAACACTAGATTCTGTCTGTCGCTAACCTGGTCATAAATATGCATAACAATTGACTAAGAAAAAAAAAGTCAGTCGGTGAGTATCTCACCATAGTTTTAAGATACAATTAAGCAGTTCTATTTAAGTATGCTGCACATATAATAAATAAAAAAAAAGAAACAAAAGGCACGGGCAAGTGTGAGCCCGTGGATGTAATTTAATTCATAAAAAAAAATCACTATAATCACGCTGATAACCCCGCTAAGCAAGATAGACCGTGAAGCTGTTTCGTAGAATTTGGTTCACTATATTTTTGTATATTATTTACATATCTTTCAATTATACACATATAAAAGTCATGACGCCTGTCGTGGCGCAGAGGCACAAGCGTACGACTATAAACGTGACAGGTTGTGGGTTCGATTACCACTCCAGGAAATGTAAAATTTAGTATTTTCATTTCTTGGGTTTGGTAACAAGGCAAAGCGCGGCGTTAAGTTCCGCCACTCAATATGCAATGCCTTAATTCGGCGGAAAGTGGGGCACGGAATTGTTGAAAGAGAATGGTTTGCTCTCCTGCGCCACGACAGGCGTCAACCTAAACAAATTAACAAATTTAAATTTAATTTTAATTAAAAAATGATCTGTTACGAAATCGAACCCACACCGCCCTTACCGTATATACAAATTGTTAACATATTTTACATACCAAAAAGGGTTGAAGTGGCTATAAACCGTCGTAGTTTATAAAGTGAGTAGATGCATGGAATTGGCAATTTCTTTCATTGAGGCCACCTGACGCCCGCACGCTGGCTGCCTTGTTTCCTTTCCTCTCGTATTCAATTCGTTCGAACTAATAAGACCTTTAGATTTAACTGCTTAGAAAATATTTAGTTTTTAATAGACTGTAATCTAGAGGATATCAATTCGACCGTATTTTTTATATATGTTATTGAATATTTTTAAGGGGTGATTCAACGTAAAAGATTCTTTTTTATGTATGTGATGGCTAGTGCTGATGTAATCCCATTTAAATTTTCATAAGATTTGAGGTTTGTTTTTGGGCTATTCGTAATAATGTTATTTTTTAGTACATTTTATTTGAATTTGGTATTCTTTTTTGTGTGAGTGGCGGAACTCAACGCCGCACTTTGCCTTGTTACCAAACCCAAGAAATGAAAATACTAAATTATATATTTCCTGGATAATTTTAATTAGTTCATATAAACATAACGATAATATAAGCAAAACCTAAAAACTATCAAATGCAAAATTATTTTAGACTAAACAAAGGCTCCAATTAGAAAATACCGGTCTACCATACAAATATACTGGAAATCACGCAATGTACTTGATAATTGAATAGGTATCGAGTATCCGCGTATCTCTTGTCGAGATATTGTTAACACCTCTTATGATCGTGTTAAATGTTTGTAAAATTCACGTTAGCGCTACACATAACGATATTTTAAACCGATTTCAAAAAAACGACGTTCTCAATTCGACTGTCATTTTTATGTGTATTTTTTTTTATTGATAACGGATGGCAAACGAGCAGAAGGACCACCTGATGGTAAGTGGTTACCTTCGCCCATGAACATCTACAACACCAGAGACGTTATAGATGCGTTGTCAACCTACAGAATACAGATGGAAGGGGAGGACAATGTATGTAGTAGTCCGCTATCGCAACCACCACATTTTGGGGAAATGATAGGTGGAAAAGGGGAAAACCTGGCTTACATGGCATCGAACCGGAACACATCATAAGAGGACGAACCTCCTACCACCTACCACCTTTTGACGAGGTGGACCAATTTTGATGATTCTTTTTATATACGATAGATTTTGCTTCTGATGTGTGTTGTCTTATATAAAATTATTAAAGATCTGACGAGTTTTTGAGTTATTCGTAAAATCGCTTTTCTTTTTTTGTTAAAATCTTAAATTTATCTATAGTAATAAGGAAGTAGTAATCACAATAGCATTTTCGATTTCACCCACGTATAAGCCCTTGCGCCAACTCCAATAAAATCCCATCAAGAAATGTTCGAGGGATGAACTAGTTTTTTAATAAAAGTAAAGAGGGCGACTCTAACAAAACAACTTGAGATGTTGAAATTAAGCAAAAACGAAATTAAAAGTCGACCGGCGGACTTCTTAGCGGATACACTAATGAACAAACTTTTATTAGTCACTCCGAGAGGTCACTTTCTTTGGGCCATAAAACCAGAGTATTCTTAAATATTCGTAGATTTTATGGTTATGACACAGCGGGATTGCCACTGCCTGTGAATATTGGTTTTGGGTTCGATCCCCAATCGAGCAATTTTTTAAAAGACAAACGAGCTTTCGTGTCACCTGATGATAAATGATCACCGTCTAGGTATCCATGTAATATCAAAGGAGCTACGTCGCGTTGTCGGCTTTAAAGGGGTAGGTTTCTGGATGTACTCGTCGTATCAACCTGGAAACGCTGTCGAAGGTAGGCCATTCCACAGTTATGTGGCATGTTGATGGATTGATTATATTTAAAGTATTTTAAGTTTTCCTCTCTAGAAAATAAATTAAAAATTAAATGTCATGCGTTGAGTTCCGCTACTCATCACACGATGTCCCAATTTTGGGTAGAAAGTGGAGAATGAAATGTCTTGGTGCTATATACCTATATATGGTGCTATATAGCTACATAGCTTAGCTTCAGACTGTATCCCGCATATAGCAGGATAGGCAGAGGGAACCTAGTGTTAAGACGAGCCGAATTGAGGCATTGCGTGCTGAGTGGCGGAAATCAACGCCGCGCTTTGCCTTGTTACCAAACCCAGGAAATGAGAAATTCCATTTCCTGGAGTGCTAATCGAACCCACAACCTGTCGCATTTACAGTCGCACTAACTACCCTGCGGAAAAAACCGTGGAGTTAAAAAAAAATAATATTTCCACTCCTTTCCAATGGCCTAAAACCAAGGACGAAACTTGTTCTATTTTCGATGAAAATAATTTTTCGTTTTCATCTTTGTTGAAATTTATATTGCTTTGATATAAAAATTACAGTTCCCACGCTTCGGGAGCTCATTTACGAGAAATTATGTAAAATTAATGACACTTGCAAACAACATTACAGTTAGAAAGATTTACAGATGCCTTAAGATGTTTAATAAGTCGATCTTTTACTTTTGGATTTAGTTAACAGGTACGCTGAAATTTTATTATAAAGGCCATTGAGGCACAGTGGGTCAATGTTTGACATTGAATGCCATTGGTTGTGAGTTCGATATCATAGTCGATGAAATTATAAATATTTAATTTGTTTTAATTTACCTAAGACCTGTTATGACGCAGGGGCACGAGTGTGCGACTGTAAACATGACAGGTTATAGGTTCGATTCTCACTCCAGGAAATGAAAATATTAAATAATATTTAGTATTTTCATTTTCTTACTCTAGTAGCAAGGCAAAACGCGGCGTTGAGTTCCGCCACTCAGCACGCAATGCCTCAATTCCGCGGAAAGTGGGGAACGAAAATGTTAAAAGAGAACGGAGTGTCTTAACACTAGGTTCTCACTTACTACCCTGCTCGCATAGCAGGAAAGAAATAATTTCTTTTTTCATAATGTTTTAATTTTCAAGGTTCCATATAAAATAGAAACAACCTACTATGATAAGCCTTTATATATTTAAGCTGAACTATAACAGTATTCATAAAAAGTTATTACGTGCATAAAAATAAAGATAGATCTCTATTACAACGTAAACAATGAAATATTATTTTATATGTTCATATATTTTTTGGCTAGGCAAAGAAAATGTAGTGATAGGTCACTCCTTCCTCCACTTGCCGTTCAAATATATTGTGTGCGATCCAGTGCCGAGGTGTGAAAATTTTAGTAAGGCAAGCCGGTAAATTAAGAGAAGCCAATATATATACAGTGATGTACCCACCGCACATATATTGAAGGAAGCCGGTATAGGATGTGAAGGTATTTAGTGATTTCAGTATTGAATTTTAGTGACCTTTTTTTTGGGGTGTTTAAGATGTGAGTTTTTTATTTTTTTGCAATTTTATACCCAATATTTTCCTGGTGACCATTTTTTTAGCTCTCCACCTTTCTTGATTTTATTTTTTTGCAAACTCAATTACAAATTTTTTTTTTAAGTTTCATACTTTTTTTTTTAACTTCAAGCTGTAACCCGCATATACCAGGGTAGGCAGAGGAAACCAGAGAACCTAGTGTTAAGACACTCCATTCTCTTTTAACAATTCCGTTCCCCACTTTCCGCCGAATTGGGGCATTGCGTGCTAAGTGACGGAACTCAACGCTGCGCTTTGCCTTGTTACCAAGCCCAAGAAATGAAAATACTAGATTTTACATTTCCTGGAGTGGGAATCGAACCCACAATCTGTCGCGTTTACAGTCGCACGCTTGTGCCTCTGCGCCACGACAGGCGTTCATATAGGCGTTACATACTTGTTTTTTAAAAAGCTAGCTAAGCCGGTGGAAACCGTGTTGTATTGACATCTTACCACTGGTGTGATCTTAGAAAAAAGTGGCATAAAATTTCAAAAAAGTGAAATTAAGAGTAGATATAATAACATGGCAATAAGAAAGTATAAAAAAAATAATATCTTTTCCTTTAGGTTCAATATTGACCGCATAGCTGGATAGTTAGAGACACCAAGTATTTAGACACTCCGTTCTCGACTTTCTGCCCGAACGAGATGTTAACGACGATAACGAGATATTGAGTATTGAGTGGCGGAACTCAACGCCGTAATTCGTCTTACAATAATGAAAATTATTTAAATATAATCATTTCCCTGGGTGAGAATTGAACACATAACTTGCAGGCTTAGTCATATTATAAAAGTAATTTCACGCTCTATCCCCATATATATGAACACAGTGTCAAGAAGAAGTGGCGGAACTCAACGCCGCGCTTTGTTTCATTATAATCATTTCCCAGTGTGGGAATCGAACCTGCAACCACCAACACAATTAAAGTAAAATACAGTATTTATAGCTATATAATATATATTATACTTATTTTCGTCAATCATACAAAATTGGCAAGACAGGTAGAAAATTCGTAACATTCTTTGTGCTCATTACAAAAGTTCTTTCAACGATGTAGAGAAAACTGCCAGAGGACGCAATCTTGAGTTTAATTGTTTTGTTCCTAGTTATTTGTATTGTTTATTTTATTTACAATTCTATATCTAATATAAATTTAATATAACGCCTGTCGTGGCGCAGAGGCACAAACGTGCGACTGTAAACGCGACAGGTTGTGGGTTCGATTCCCACTCTAGGAAATGTAAAATTTAGTATTTTCATTTCTTGTGTTTGGTAACGAGGTAAAGCGCGGCGTTGAGTTCCGCCACTCAACACGCAATGCCTCAATTCGGCGGAAAGTGGGGAACGGAATTGGTGAAAGAGAATGGAGTGTCTTAACACTAGGTTCTCTGGTTCCCTCTGCCTACCCTGCTATATGCGGGTTACAGCGTGAAGTTAAAAAAATATGTATATTTAATATAGATTTTTTTTATATTTGTTGTACTGGAAAGATAAAAGTAGGTAAAATTATTTTAGCCAACTTCAGAAAAGGATCGCCAACAAGGCAAAGGACGCGACAGGTTGTGGGTTCGATTCCCACTCCAGGAAATGCAATTTTTCATTTCCTGGGCTTGGAAACAAGGCAAAACGCGGCGTTGAATTTTGCCAGTTAGCATAGTTTCACGCTGTATCCTGCATATAGCAGGATAGGCAGAGGGAACCTAGTGTTAAGACACTCCCTTCCCTACTATCCGCTGAGTGGCGGAACTCAACGCCGCGCTTTACCTTGTTACCAAACCCAGGAAATGAAAATACTAAACTTTTACATTTCCTGGAGTGGGAATCGAACCCACAACCTGTCGCGTTTACAGTCGCACGCTTGTGCCTGTGTATTAAACACGCATTTTTGGAAATTCTATATCCAACATCCGGTTATAATAGTTTTTATTTAAGAATTAAACATTACAATTTAATAGTTGTAAGTACTTGAAATGTGTATCACAAGTCGGAGCGAGTTTTATTTATGCGAAAACTTCATTCATTTTTCTTTCTACAGCTGCTTTATATCGCAATGAAATATAATAATAGTGCTTTTTAATGTCTCCGACTGTAAGCGCGACAGGTTGTGGGTTCGATTCCCATTCCAGGAAATAAAAAGTGGGGAACGGGATTGTTGAAAGAGAATGGAGTGTCTTAACACTAGGTTCTCTGTTTCCCTCTGCCTACCCTGCTATATGCGGGATACAGCGTGAAGTTAAAAATCTTCTCGACGTGCCTAAATTTTAACCTGTGAGGATACGAGTAGTTTGGTATTTCCTACCCCTCCAATCTAACACGCTAGGTCAGCAACGCAATTATAACATCTCTAGTGTTGTAGACGTTCATGGGCGAAGGTAACCGCTTACCATCAGGTGGGCCATATACTCGTTTCCCATCCTTTATCAATAAAAAAAACCATCTTACGTTCTTCTTCATTCTTACCACAATATTTTAGTAAAAAATTTTATTACCTCGCCAGATTACAAATGGGAAATCTTAAAAAAGCTTTCTCTTTGCACAAAGTCAACTATTTCAATTAAGAAGCTCGTAACGTTCCATTTCAAGTTTATTTAAAGCATCGCATCGAAGTTTTCAATTCTGGGGCGCCTTTGAATCGTATTAATATTTTAGATTTTTTGTGGAATAATTGCGTATCTTTTTTTTTATAACTTCACGCTGTGTCCCCCGCATATAGCAGGGTAGGCAGAGGGACCCAGAGAACCTAGTGTTAAGACACTCCATTCTCTTTCAACAATTCCGTTCCCCACTTTCCGCCGAATTGAGGCATTGCGTGTTGAGTGGTGGAACTCAACGCCGCACTTTGCCTTGTTACCAAACCCAGAAAATGAAAATACTTCATTTCTTGGAGTGGGAATCAAACCCACAACCTGTCGCTTTACAGTCGCACACTTGTGCCTCTGCGCCACGACAGGCGTATATAATAATAGTAATAATTGCATTTTTTTATCCGACTTCAAAAAAGGAGGTTAATAGATAATTCTTTTTTTTATATGAAAGCTAGTGCTTCTGAAGTGATCCTATTAAAATTAAGGTCAGATCCGATGACTAGTTTTTGAGTTATTCGTAACAATGTTACTTTTTAGTGTATTTTATGTAATGATAAATTTCTTTTTTGTTAAATACTTAAAAATTAGTTACAGCCTTTAAAATGTAAGTTAAAATGTAACTAATTTGTATGAAAAATATTACTTAAGCTTTTCAAAAAGGTATTATAACTATAAACGAGAAAGGTTGTGGGTTCGATTTCCACCCCATGAAACGGATTTTTTTTATTTCTTGGGCTTAGTAACAAGACAAAGCGCGGCGTTGAGTTCCGCCAGTCAGCACGCAATGCCTCAATTCGGGGGAAAGTGGGGAACGGAGTGTCTTAACACTAAGTTCCCTCTGCCTACCCTGCTATATGCGGGATCAGCGTGAAGCTATGTATGTATGTAAATCATTTAATTTATCCAGCGCGGCATTGATTTCCGCCACTTAATAAGCAATATCGCGAATTATGGCGGAAAGCCGTAAACGGAGTGTCTTGACACTAGGTTCTCTTTGAAAAGCATAAAGCTGTTTTCCTTAATATATATTTAATATTTCAACATAATATTCCGCTGCAAAAAACTTCGGACTTTGTCGTGTTATCAGCACTTTACTAAGTCTCTTTGTGTTGCTTTCAAGTAAGTTTTGTTTTATGTTAAAAGTTATTTCATATTTCTTATTTAACAGTTCATACGATGGAAAAACAAAATAATACACAGTGTGAAGTAAATATTGTATTTTTTAACCGATTTCAAAAAAGAGGAGGTTTTCAATTTCGTCGTTTGTTTGTGTGTTACCGCGTAACTTTTTTTTTGATTGAACTAATTTTGATGTTTCGTTTTTGTATGATAGCTACTAGATAGTGACTCTGATGAGTAATTTTTGATTTATTCGTAATAATTGTTTTTCATAGAGCATTTTAAGGTTATTTAATTATTTTTTTTTACCTTTATATATAGCAGGGTAGGCAAAAGGGACCTGAAAATGTATTTTTTAGACACTCTTTAGATTTTATGTGCATTTAAAGTAAATTTTCTTTTTATATTATAATAATTAAGATTTTAACAGAAAAAGAGATTGAGGCGAATCTTAGCGCATAGGAAAAAGCGTGTGACTGTACAAGCGATGGGTTGTGTGTTCGATTCCCATATTTATAATAAATATATTTTTTTTCCTTGCTATACAACGACGTAGAGTGCGGCATTAAGTTCCGTCACTTAGCACGCAATGCCTCAATTATTCGGAACGTGGAGAACGGAAATCTTAATAGAACGGAATGTCTTAACACCAGGTTCTTAGGTTCTCTGTGCCTACCCTGCTATATGCGACAAACAGCGTGTAGCCAAAAAAAATTTACCTCAAATAAAATGTATGTAATGTTGTATATATGTATGTATTTCTGTATGTATGTATGGATGTATGTATTTGTGTAGTATATAATTTATTTGTTTGCTAAAATAAATTTATAAGTATGCTATTGTTATTATTTAAATATTATTATTTCTTTATTTTTCACACCCTATCCGATTTTAATTTGCATTTTCTTATGCCTTAAGGTTGCCTGGAAGAGATCGCTATTTTAGCGATAAGGTTGCCTATTGTATATGTAATCCTTGTGTGTATTTTCTATTTTATGTGTGTACAATAAAGAGTTATTGTTATGTACTTAAAAATACAGCACATAAAGATAAATAAGAAAATATAAGTATTTCTACAATATGTTCAAGAGTTCTCATGTAAATCATGTTACACATAAAAACTATCATATTAAAATTTATAACACAGTATTGGTCCTACCAATAAATTGTCCGCCGGAAATTAGAGCTATAAAACTGGAAACATCTTCCATAGTGGAACAAAATAATTTATAAACACAAATATAACTTATTTAATATTTCCATTTTGAGTACTGCTTAGTAATAGCCTACTTGAAAAAGCAATTTCATGCTTTATCCACCATAGCAATGTACTCAGAGAGAGAGTGTTAAGACACTCCGTTCCCAATTTTCCGCTAGAACATAATGTTAAGACGCTCCGTCCTTTACTTTCCGCCCGTATTTGAAATATAGAGCGTTAGGTAGCGGAACTTAACGCCGCAGAGAAATACATAGCTTCACGCTGTATCCCCCATATATCAGGGTAGGCAGAGGGAACCTAGTGTTAAGACACTCCGTTCACCGCTTTTCGCTGGAATTCGAGACATTGCCTGTTTTTTGCATTGCATTGTTTAGTAGAGAACGAAGTGTCTTAACATTATGTTCTCTTTGAATATTCTGCTATTTCGAAAAGCTCGTGAAAGTAAAAACTTGAACATTTCAAGCTAATTAATTAATAAAACATGTCAATATTGTAATAAAAATTAAATTACTTAGCGAAGTCTTACTAGGGCTATGGCAATAATTAATGAGAATTTACTTCACTTAATTCAGTAAGTTACTGTTTTACCCTTTGATATCTATTTTTTTATATAAATCAAATAACGTTAGGTAAAAAGATACTGTAGAAAATGTAACTAGCAGTCATTCTATAGGAAATTTAGGTAAATTTAATATTACATATTGATTATGAAGCTTAAAATGTTATTTGCTTAAAAAAATGTTTCGCACATTTTTCTGCGGAAGAAACCTAATGAGTATTAGGACACTCCATTCTTCGCTTACCATCTTGTTGGAATTATATGATGATTCCCACTCGGCCAGTCTGTCGTGGCACAGAGGCACAAGCGTGCGACTGTAAGCGCGACAGGTTGTGGGTTCCATTCTTACTGCAGGTATTTCTTTTTTTATTTTCTGGGTTTGGTAAAAAGGCAAAGCGCGACGTTGTGTTCCGTCACTCAGAACGCAATTCCTCAATTCGGCGGAAAGTGGGGAACGAAAAAGAGAGAACGGAGTGTTTTAACGTTAGGTTCTCAGGTTCCATCTGCCTACCCTGCTATATGCGGGATATAGCGTGAAGTTAAAAAAAACTTGTATTATGCATACGATTTCAAATTCTATTGGTTGCGGGTTCGATTTCCACTCAGAAAATGTTTATAGTTAAGTTATTTCTTCGCTCTAATCTACGAGTCAACATGCCACTGGAATTAAAGAGAAAAGCGGATAACAGAGTGTCTTGACACTAGGTTCTGTCTTTATATATTACAAAAAACATGAAGCTAAAAAAAATATATATTCATTTAACAAATATTTTCAAGCAAAAAAAAATACTTTCTTTATACAAAAATTCAAAGAAATCTTTTAAAAAATATATAGGCTTAAGACGTTATTGATTCTAAGAGCAATTGAGCTTTTATAATGACGAGGGCGGAAGCATTTAATTACTTATAATTGAAACTCCTAGGAGTTAAGGGTGGCTTTGTGGTACCGTACGTTAACAATTTCGCGCTCGGATTATTGTTTAAGTTATATTATTATGATATAACGGCTAATTGTAAAGGCTATAGGTTGTGGGTTCGATTCCTACTTGAGGAAATGAAAATATTATATAATATTTAGTATTTTCATTTCCGCGCTCTGGTGACAAGGCAAAGCGCGGCGTTGAGTTCCATTTAGCACATATTGCCCCAATTTGCCGGAAAATGGGGAACGGGGAACGGAAAACTTAAGAGAATGGAGTGTCTTAACACTAGTTTCAGAAGGTCCACCTGATGGTAAGTGGGTACCGTCGCCCACAGACGTTTACAATACCAGAGGAGTTGTAAATGCGTTACTGGCCTAGAGGATGCAGATGGTAGGGAAGGAAACAATGTAGTGGCCACGGCTCACCTTAGGCAGCATTGGAACAACCACATTCTGGCTAAAGGACTTCTGCCTTCGAACCGGAACACAAAAGAAAATATGTATATTATAATACTAGAGACTATCTCAGCGCAGTAACGTTGTCTAAACGTGATTGGTAGTGGGTTCAATTCCCATTCGGGGAATGATTATATTGAAATTATATTTATTTCTTCGTTCTGGTAAGACAAGATGCGTTTTGTTTCACTTTCCACTTAAAACGCATCGAATTCGGATGGAAAGCGGCGAATGAAGTCAATTGACAATATGTTCACTCTGAAGCCTGAGCCTTCTACTGAAGCCGTTTCTTTAAATTAATAGATAAATACATACATACATACATAGCTTCACGCTGTATCCCGCATATAGCAGGGTAGGTAGAGGGAACCTAGTGTTAAGACACCCCGTTCCCCATTTTTCACCGAATTGAGGCATTTCATGCTGAATGGTGGAACCCAACGCCGCGCTTTGTCTTGTTACTAAACCCAGGGAATGAAAAATTCCATTTCCTGGAGTGTCGTACTCAATCGAAAATCGAACCCACAACCTGTCGCTTTTACAGTCGCACGCTTATGCCTCTGCGCCACGACAGGTGTTATTAATGCATAGATAATAATATTATTGTGATAGAAAGTATAATGATTTTGATTAAACGCTACAGTGTATTGAATCAGAACAACGCAAGGCGTGACACATTACATTCACTATACAGTCGGATAAATATAAATGAACAATATGTGTTTGCATGGAAAAATTACGCATGCATATAAGCGATTTTTGATCGACTTCAAAAAAGGAGGAAGTTCTCAATTCCACTGATGTTTATGTTTTTTTTTTATTGGTAAAGGATGGCAATCGAGCAGCCACCACTTACCACCTGATGGTAAGTTGTCCTTCGCCCATGGACTTTTACAACACCAAAGGAGTTGAAATGCGTTGCCGACCTAGTGAACAGATGGGAGAGGGAGGAAATAATGTAGTGGCCGCGGCAGTTCGCCATCGAAACCACCACATTCTGGGGAAAGGGTGGGTGAGTATAGGAAAAACCTGGCTTACATGCCATCGAACCGGAACACATCTTTAGATATTTGGCGGATCGTCTTTGACGTGATAGTGGTCACGAGCAAGACGGAGAACCACCACCAAACTACTGGCATACCCGCCTCTTACGGGACGCTACATAGCGGCGGAGGGGAATTGTATTCTAACCCCGTCCCCTCACAGGGGAAAAACGTTGTGTGTTATGTAGCGTTGTATGTTATCGCAAATCTTTTTACTAATTTAAACAATTTTGATGTTTATTTCATACATGATAGCTAGTGCTTCTTCTTCTCTTCTTCTTCTTCTTCTGATGTGGTTCCATTTAAATTTAGTTAATCTGACAAGTAGTTTTTGAGTTATTTGTAATAATTGTACTACAATAAAATACAAAGGAATTGAGAACCTCTACCTTTTTTTTTTTAACTTCACGCTGTATCTCGCATATAGCAGGGTAGGCAGAGGGACTCTGAGAACCTAGTGTTAAGACACTCCGTTTTTGTAGTCGGTTAAAAATATTTTTTTCAGACATATCAACAAACACTGGAAAACTGGGTAGGGCAATTTAATAATGCTCGGGTGATTTTTAATATTGGAACAATTGAACTCCGATATGTTTTACTTTTATTTTTCAGGAACGTGAACTGAAATCAAAACAACACTTTGTATGGAATCTATTTTGATATTTAGTTAATAATGTTTTTTAACTGATTTTAAAATAAGGATCCGGATTTGACTGTATTTTTTAATGGTAAGGGTGAGCGGCAAGAAAGGTAGTAGGAGACCTCGGTTGACCTTCGAGAATACAGTATGATACTAGAGAAAGGTCACGTAAAAAGCATGAGGACCCCCCGGAGGGCATGCATGAAGAGGTTAATGACTGTGGACGAGGCGAAAGAGGTATGCAGAGACCGTAGCGTTTAGGGCTCTCTTCTCTCTGACTACCCCGCTAGGAACAAAGCGTGAAGTTAGGTAGGGAGGAGTAGATCTATTGTCAAGACACTCGGTCCTCCGCTTTCCGCCTGAGTTCGAGACATTAAGTGACTGAACTCACTTGATAACTCAATATATTTTTTCTTACCTAAACGGTGAATGAATTGGTATCGAACCCACAACCACCATCTTGTTTATAGCCACAACACTACTATTTAAAAGATTTAAATAAAAAAATCAAAAAGTAGCAGATTCACGCTTTATACCGCATAGCAGGGTAGTTAAAGGGAACCTTATGCCAAGACATAAGATTCCACCGTTCACCACTTTCCGTCCGAACTCAACACATTGCGTATAAGGTGGCGGAACTCAACGCCGCGTATTGTCATACAAAACAATTTAAACCAAAATTACAATATCTAACAACAAAACCAACAAGATAAGAAAAAAACATGCATAAGTTAAATATCAGCTTACATCCACGTATATTTACAAAGGCGTCTCATAAAAAATATTCCACCGTAACCCACCTTAGCCTACAAATAAGTAATATTTGTGTGAAAAAATACACTTTCGAAGCGTAGTAAACCCTTATATCAACCTTTAAACATGGTGAAACGAGCGCTAACGTCCTTTTTGGCCTCTAAGGCTGTGTACACACTGAGCACTAACCTGCCGGTCACGA